>JBBBDQ010001806.1:1602500-1869832 GCA_037127315.1 Ascarosepion bandense
ATCTCAAAAAGATTAATAACTTCATGACCATTTTAGACACAATATTGTCAGTGAAGGGTAAAATTTAATTCATTTTGATAATAACTTTTTTATAGTGATTTGAACACTAAAAGGGTTAAGCATAAGATTTGACTAAGTTTAATATATATATGGCTGCAAAAAAAGAGTGTCAAAAGAAATGTTTTTTCTTTTAATGCCACTTTTTCTATATACTCGATCAGCAATTTTTATTAACTCAAAAAGCGATTTTTAGAATATTAATAAAAGCCAAACGTATGAAACTGTTTGGTTGTCCGGAAAATTCATGTTAATTTTAAGGAAAATTTAAAAAAAAAAAACAATATTATGCCATTAAATATTTATTCAACTAAATATGAACCATTTTGTTACACAACCTTTCTTCATTTTTACTTGAACTTAAATATTCCGTCTTCTCAAATTTTGTTGGTTTTTTGGCAAAGAATTCATTTTATGTCATCCAAATTTTTTACCATTGAAATTATTTTGCAAGGACCTGAATAAATGAAAACCCGAAAGAGCAATATCTGGTGAATATGGCAGGTGGGGTTAACAAATCCCAGTCAAGCTGTAACAATTTTTGCCAGGTCGCCAAAAGAAACATGAGGTCTGGCATTATCCTAATGGAAAACAACACCTTTCCTATTCGCCAATTTTTGGTGTTTTTCTTGAATTTCTGCCATTAATTCGTCCAGTTGCAAGCAGTACTTTTCAGAATCAAGTGACTGGTTACTTGGCAGAAGCTCATAGTATAGGATTCCTTTCCAATCTCACCAGATGCATAGCATGACTTTCTCAGGATGAAGACCTGCTCTTGGGGTGACTAAAGTTGGCTTATGTCTCTTACTCCAAGATCTTTCTTGCTGAACATTGTTGCAAATGATCATCACCTGTCACAATTTTCTTAAAAAGTGCATTTTTATTGCGTTTATACAGCAAATTCCAAACAGAAATTATTAAAATTATTTTCACGCAGATTATGTGGTACCCAAACATCGTAGCGATTTGAGTACCCAAGTTTCAGTAAATGCTCATGGATGCTGGATTTTGATAAATTTAGTGTCTCTGCCAATTCACGTGTTGTGTAATGTGGGTTATTCTCAATCAGTGTCTTGATTTAATCATTCCTAGTGTGTGTGTGTGTGTGGGGGGTCGGAGCGTTTTCCATCAATAAGGCTATCGTGACCAACTCCAAACTTAGCGAGTTTTGTCTGCTAAAGCACTTTCACTTTACACAGCACATATCTTTTTTGTTGCTTATGAGATCTTTTGTCTTTACGTTAATAAAAAAGCATCAAGTGTCAAAAATGAACCTTTTAATCTTCCATTTTCATAGGGATGTAAAATTGACGCGAATTAAGTAGTTTTAAACATTCTTTCTCGAGAGATAGTTTGACATGTGTCATAGTGATTTACCTTATATGATGCTGAAATAATTTAATAACAATATGTTCAGAGGACAGAAATTGATATTTTTATTTATTTTTCCACAAATTCATCATTTCTGAGTATCTTAATGGAAATCTATCTAGCATTCGTGTGTCTATTTTGTTAATATATTATTATTAAAAATGTTCGATTTTACCAGAATATATTTGTGTGCAAAGGAGAATGTTTCAATAAGTTTTATAATGTTAAAAGGAAATGTCTTTGAAAAGATGACGGGAAAAAAATTCGTGAAAATTATTTTAATTGGGACATGATAATGTGTTTACTACTATTACCTATAACGTACATGTGGAAACTCATTTGTTTAGAAAACCAGAAAACCCTTAACATTAAGCATTTTAAATTACCAACTATAAATTGGAGTAGATAGACTGAACTATCTCCCGGTTCACACTCCACCCACGTCTATTGAACTGGTGTAGAGGCTCATCCCTTGTTCCCTGCTTAGAACGTGGTTTCTGGCTTTCTCTTTTCTAATCTATTCACTCACCCCCTGCACACCAGTGGCCTTACCGCCTTGCTTGGAGTGATATGATTAAAAAAAATAAATACATATACATAATAGGCTTATTCTGTCAGTATTATTTGTCTTGTTCAATATCAATGCTTTTTTTTTGTTTGTTTTTGCAATGCACAACTTAAATACTGAATTTAGCAGTCTGTAAGTCATCAAATTCCACTTTTAAGCGATAATTATACAAATCGTCTTCACCAAACCAAACTGACACTTGCCAAGAGTAGGCTATTAAAATTTCTTCTATAAAAGATGCAGCAACAATGTATGTTTTTACCCTTTGAATATCTCACTGAAATTAATATTTCTCAAATTTTCTAGTATAATTCTTAAATTATGAATATTTTCAGTTATTATCTTCACTATAATTGTTCACAGATTAAATCTGCTTTAATAATTTTAGCATTTGCTTATATTCTGTAAATGTTTTTAAGATTCGTTGTGTCTATATCTTTCATCTTTACAGTGAATGGTATATTTGTTTCATAAATCTTAGCTGTAATAAATAAACAATTAATATGAATTTTACTTACATTTTCTTTATAAATGTCCATATTTCAATTCCTTTTTGCTTTTTGGGATTATTACTAGACATTACACTTTAAATTAATTTACATAATAGTTTGGTTGTATTTTTATTACAATTTTTATGATTTTTTTTTTTTTGTGCTCTCAAAACTTCTGTTGTGTAGAGACAAGAGGCACAAAACATGCACTAGTTATTCGATTTATAAAGTGAGCTCTCTTCACTTCACGGTCTCTCGTTATTTTACCAATGAATGGAGATCAGATTAGATTGTGATGCTGATTTCTCTTTATGCGACCGTTTACTGTGAGTGCCAAATGCACTGGGTAACTTCTCTTTGAAATTTTGCAAGGCAATACGATTGTAGCTGTTGATAATTACTGCACCTGGATAACAGCCAAGAGGTGTTTCAACAGACCCGTTCACTCCATGAATCCCTTGTTGTGAATGAATGGGTAAAGAAAGAAAGGAGATTTAGTGCAGTTCATCAATGGAATCGGTAGCCATTCATAATTTGTTATTGTTGTTCTTGCTCTTGTTACGGTTTCTCTTCTGTTCTATTTATTTTAAACGTTTTTAATTTTGTCTTTTATAAGTTTATTTTTAATACTTTCGTTCTTTTATTTTGTGATTCCAACTTTATTTATTTTGTTAACTTTATTTTTGCAATTTCCTTTTCTAGCAAATATTTATAATTTTATAACCAAAAACACAGTTGTTGATCAAAAACGAAATTCCAGAAGTTAAATTTGATTACAGGGAAATGTCATGATGATTTACATATCCCAGTCAGGATGACACACCCTTTACCATATTCGACTCTCCCAAAATATTTTAATTGGAGTAGATAGACTAAACCATCGCCCGGTTTTCTCTTTTCCAATCTTTTCACACCTATGTAGCCCCCTGCACATCAGTGGCGTTACCGCCTTGCTCGGGGTGATATCATTAAAAAAAAAAGGTGTGTGCAAAAGTCTGCATCGTCGTCATTTTTTAACTGATTTTTGGTATTTATTCATGCAATAATAATGATAATAATAATAATAATAGCAGTAATAATATTGCTGTAAACTTTTCACACATCTAATATATGCTCATACAATATATTACCTTGCTCACAATCAATTATTGTCATATTATTATTCCTATATTATTTTTAATTTTCAAACAATAACGTTACATTCTTTGATTTCTATAAAATCACCCACAGAAATGTAGGCCATCCATTTTTAGCCTGGCTAACTACTGCCTACGTAATTTAATTTCTATTTATTTTATATCACTAGTATTACTTAGATTTTATCTGTTTATTACTTAGATTTTATCTGTTTTTCATTACTGCCTTTTTATATCATTGTTTACATATATTGTAATAAAACTTTACAATTTTTTATTCTTATCAAGTCAAAATATATTTTCCTTGCGATTAACACAAATGAATTGAAGTATTTAATTTTTTCCTTTCATTATAATACTGAAATGATCTGCAATTCTTTATAACCCCTGTGTAATGGGTGACCGAACGGGTCAGTGATTATTATAAATGACGATCCACATGTATTTTGTAACTCATGCTGTATGTATGTATGTATGTATGTATGTATGTATGTATGTATCATGCGAATCCCCCATTTTAAAGTCAAACTTGTCTTTTTTTTTTCTTTCTTTTTTTAATCGTATCACCCCGAGCAAGGCGGTAACGCCACTGATGTGCAGGGGGCTACGTAATAGTGAAAAGATTGGAAAAGAGAAAGCCGGAAACCACATCCTAAACAGGGAACAAGGGATGAGCCTCTTAACCTGACCAATAGACGTGGGTGGAGTGTGAACCGGGCGATAGATAGATCTATATACTCCAATTGAGAGAAGAAAAAAAAAGAAATCAAAGTGAGAAGATTGGAAAAAAGAAAAGCCGGAAACCACATCCTAAACAGGGAACAAGGGATGAGCCTCTTTACCTGTTCAATAGACGTGGGTGGAGTGTGTCTCTTCTAAAAATGTATCTTTACAAATTTATTATTATTTCGTTTTCACAAGAATTTTTAAACAGAGTGTTAAAAAATATATTCTATTTGGTTTTACCATAAAAATGGTAAAGATGATTGTCTTTACTGCAAAAGTATCTGCTCGTTGTTATTCTTCATTTGACAGCTCATAGAAGATGAATTAACCAAGCAATTAACCATGTTAGAAACAGTGTAACAGTGGATGAGCAGCAATTAAGAAATATTACACAAACTCCACATATCCTGTTTTGTTTTGCTCTTTCTAATTAAACTAAATCTAATTATTCAGACAGTAATGTGACAAATGGTCTACTGCAAAATTTAAAATCTGTCATCTAGGTCTCATTTTAGACAGCAAAAAAGTTTTCTTATATAAGAAAACTTTATAGCTTATACATGTCAAATTAAATAAATTGTAAACATTGTGTATGCTTATTTTTAATAAAATCTGTTCATACTCACGGATAATCTGTTGTGTATTATAATTGAAAGATGTAAGAAATGAGCTGTAACTTTGACAAGTGATTTTATTATTCATTTCTCGATATTCCCAAGTACTTTCAATCTCCTTCCGAGATCATCTTCAGGGGTGTGAGTTGTGGTAACAAAAATAACTGCAAAACTGTGTTGCTAAAAATTATTGTAAATTTTCTTAAAGATTTTTAATGAATATTACCTCGAGGCAATATTCATTAAAAAACTTAAGCTGACAATTAATAGAATCAGCTATGAATACTGTAGTAATGTTTTAAAATGTTTATAGAAAGAACATTTTTTCATGTTTTAACACGTGCATGACCATGACATTACAACATTAAAAAAATCCATTTTGGATAATTTTTTACGTTCTAATTAATACTAAGCAATTTGTCAACCGTTATATTTGAAGCAAGAAGAAAATTACTAATTTCCACTTTGGTACATCGCTTTTCTTTCATTTCTCCTCCTCTTCCTTCTACTACTACTACTGCGCGTGCATACACATGCGCGCGTGCGCATTTAAAATAACTGAAAACATTGTGGGTAGCTATATAAAAGTCCTTGAACAGTTTGTATTTCTCATAAGTTATAACAAAAAGCAAAATGGCGTTATGTTAAAACATTAATTTACTTAATAAAACATCATTGATTCAAATAACAAACTCAAGAGCAACTGAAGAATGTCCTTAGTTAATTTCAAAATGTCGTACATTATTTATATTTTATTGTTTGTGTGTGTTTGACGAAATACTTAATCTTTTCTTTTATTTTTTATCACAGCGTTTTTAAGTTATTTATTCTCAGCAATTTAAAGTAGGCTATAGTAATTCTAATAAAAATAAGCCATCTAAAAAGACTCAAAGACCCATTCATTGCATGGCTCATTATTCAGAAACTACTACACCTTTAGCACGGTGCTACTGAAAATATCAGGATCATGAAAATTATCTTAGAATTTCTAAAGCAGTTAAAAGTACTACTCTTTGTTGTAATTATTTCCTTTTGTATATTCGAAAGCGGATAAGAATACATCTGACAATATCCAAATTTATTGCATTGATAGGCTATTAGAAGCTTTTTCATTAGATTTTTTAAATCTTTATTTTAAAATTAAAAATGCTGTTTAGACACATAAAATCTGTTGTTTTGGAAATAATAGAATATAAGAGACCCAGAAAATAATACCTCCTATTTATTTCACAGAAACTGCAACACGTACAGCAATATTGTCAAATAGGGAATTTTTGCAATTATAAACAACTATTTTTCCACCAAAAATTATGCATTTTTGCCCGTTAAAAAGAAGATCCTGCATACTGCATTTGTATAAAATTGCATCAGTGGAAGCAATATACATTTTCAAAGCAGCGATGAAAATATCTTCCGCGTTGTCCATTAATCCAAACAGATGTGAATTGGAACTATTCAGCAGGTATAGTAGCACAGTTCAGTCAAAATTTACAACGTAGTCATGTTCTTCAATCTTGTGTGAGGCATTATCTCCTCTTGTCTGAATCTGGAAATTCAGATTTTCAGCTGTTGCGATGTAACATTTAGGTTTGATGGATGTCCACGTTTCCAGTATATCCAGGAGGATCACGCCTTTCCTATCCCATAAGACAATGGACATAATTTTCCCCGATGATGGTTGGTTGCTTCAACTTTTTCTTTGATGGTTAATTTGAGTATGGCTATTCCATGTTTTAGATTTCAAATTGATGGTGATATTTAGATAAATATATCCAGTTTCCTAGTCATAATCTACCAACGAACTTATCGGAACAGTTTTCATGTCATGGGTTGACAGCAATGCATAACCACCTGAAATGTGGTTTGTCACACACATCGCTGTCTCCACTGTTGAAACTTATTACGCCTGTTCGTGTTTGCATAGATTGTTTGATTTATGTCACTGTTCAACAAGTGTCGGTAAATATCAATCAATTCAATTTTCCCGCATGAAGAAATTCAATGATATATCCCTGCTTCATATGCACTTTCATGCCAGATGCTATTTTGCCAGACTGTCGCCACTAACTGTAACGAGGCAAAATACATAATAATATTTAATCTTCTTTTGCCATAACACCAACATCCTCCTCTGATGTGATTGGTAAATTTAATGAAATATGAGGCATCATTTTCAGAGGCACTCTTATAATTTAAAAACAAAAATATTTTCAAAATACTGATTTTAAGGAGTTAATCCCATTCCTAAATTTTGCAGGTTATATTGCGTTAATCTCCTAATAAGACGTAGCTGCAATTGATACTCAATCCAGATTAATATATGTGTAGTAGATAGTGTGCATAGGTGTGTGTGTGTTTTCAAACATGTGTATGTTAATATTTAATCACTTCCAAGGACAAAAATGTATATATATTATATATATATATATATACATATATTAAAATATTTTTGTAAGTACAGAATCTAATTAAAGAAATAAAAGTGTGTAGCTTGATGTTACACATTGTAAATGATATTAAAAAGCGAAGCAACCGGTTTCGGTCCCTCTCTTCAGGCCTCTACGGGAGATTTTAATCAGAATTTTTAAAAAAAGTGTCATGAAAATGAGGAGAATGAAAAAAAAATAAAATAAAAAATAATAATTGTGAATACAAGGCCAATAATATCGAGCCCCAACAACTCACGCTGTTTGCACAGTGCAGGCTTTCGGGACCAGATATATAAATCCTCCAGAACCTTGAGATGGAATGAAGAGTGAGATCGGGACAAAAAAGTGAACAGATTTATACTAAAATTAGCTCTACACTTTTTATTCTTTATAAGGTGCTCGCAAATGGCAGAACCGTAGATATTTGGAACGAGTCCATTTCGAAGCAAAGTGTGATTTCTTATTTTAGTTGGGACATGTTTTATTCTCATGTCGAGACGCTGAGTTGTTCTTCCTATGTAGTCAACTCCGCAACTACATTTATATTGTTAAATTATGGAATTAATTTGGTGGAGAGGAAGAACACACTTGCGTGCAGAACATGACATGGGCCGGGTTTGAAATACAATAACCCGAGAAAAAACAACAATGAGCATTTTTTTTTTTAATCATATCACCCCGAGCAAGGCGGTAACGCCACTGATGTGCAGGGGGCTACGTAAGAGTGAAAAGATTGGAAAAGAGAAAGCCGGAAACCACATCCTAAACAGGAAACAAGGGATGAGCCTCTTCACCCGTTCAATAGACGTGGGTGGAGAGCATTAGATGAAATTTGTCTAGCCATACTTTCACACTTTGATCCAATCCAGAGAAGTCAAAGATAAACAGGGCATTTTTAGCAGTAATGAGTTTATCCTTTTTGAATTCAAAAATTTTCATCATACTTGCTATTATTATGCATTTGGTTACAATAGTATAAGTTAATAATGTTATGTTTATTTTAACGTACACTATTATTATTAATATTATCAATTTTGTTAGAGGTATTATTAAGTTTATTGAGATACATTTTATTTTGTTGATCTATAACGGAATTAGGAAATCCGTTATTAACAAGTGTTTGTTTAATGTTATATAATTCTTTATCGAAATCGAAAAAATCGGGTTATAGAAGGAATGGTCCGATTTTAATCAAATTTGATACACTCATAGACAAAGACATAAGAAACGATACTCAGAAGTTTCAAGGTTGCAGTTCTTACAATAGTGGAGAAAATCGATAATATATATATATATATATATAAGGCAAGATGTGTGTGTGTGTGTGTGTGTGTGTGTGTGTGTGTGTGTGTGTGTGTGTGTGTGTGTGTGTGTGTGTGTGTATCTGCCTGTAGGTCTTTTTTTTTTTTTTCAGTACTTTTATTTAAGTTTTTGCTTTGGGTTTGGCTCTAAGTAGGTATAAATGTAGTTCTTAGTTTCAGCTATGATACCATTTACTCAGAGGACTTATTTAGCCTTCAAAATTCAGTTTACAACGAAAAAAAACATATTTGATATTGATAGCAGGAAATCAAAATTTAACTTACATCCATGCATTTTTTTTCAGTCTACGGTTTTGCTTTAACTGGAAACAACTATTGCTTTTTAGTATTTCGTGCCACCGTCCAAAGAGTCTGAGCTCCAGGACCATGGATTAGTTTTAAAGCTTTCATTATACCCGAGCAACGCCGGGTATAATGAATTGCTAGTAACAGCAATAAATCTACAATTTAAACAAAACGTTCATGGCTTCTCGCACTTTTTTCTTCTATACCAATTTCTCTCGTTGAAACAACTCCTATTTCTGTTTTTAAGATATATACACACACTTCAGTTCTTTTACTTACTGTGTACATTTGTAAGCGCGTCTATTTCTTTCTTTAGTGTACACACACACACATTTAAATACTGTCATAAATGTGTGTGTGGGTATACTCACATGTATAAATATATATATATATATATATATATATATATATATATATTATTAATGCACCCACATGAAAACTTGAACAACTACCTAAAGCATTACCCTCTCAGATATTTTTATGCCTACAATAATACCTAAATACACTTGCTATGCGTATGTTTTTAAAATACTCAATTACACAAATACCTACAAATATAACTGCACTTATTTACAATTTATGTGCAAACAGCTGCTTAAATACACGTATAAATGCCTGTTCTTAACGCAGGTAAATTTTTCTTTGCCTGCTATACTGTCTATAATGCTTATCTGCGTTTACTTTCCTGTTTTATCAAATCAATTAACTTAAAATTAAACATTTCTTTCATTTGTTTACCCCACCCGTCTCTGATGATTTTTTTCTTTTCAACAATAAAAGAATAAATTAATTGGGTGGGTCGTGGGTGTGAAGTAAAGCAAACTGTGAACAAAGTCATACTGATTTGATTTGATTTTACCTGTACTAAATTTATTCTATTATTCATCTAATTATTCTTTACCTGACTTTTTCTTTTGCCTTTTTAAGATTTGATTTCATTTAATCGTCTTCAAAATGTTCTCAAACAAAACAAAATATAAAGGATTTCCATCTTGCAAAAGACTATTTTTAATCAAATTTAAGCTTTGTTTCATTTCAGCTTTAATTCTAGAGTCGCGCCGTAAAATTAAAAATAGTCAATGTATCCTTCATTTTTTTTAAAGTCTCAAATCCCATCACTATCTCGGTCTACGCAAGTTGCAGTTTCCCGACTGTCGTTGCTATTGCCGTCAGTTGTTTTTTTGTTTTTTTTTAAGTCATCAGCGAAATCATCTGATTTAATTGTCAAAGAGACAATAAATAATTGTAGACAAAAGCATGAAGGCGACATGGTATCTCGACTGGTAGTTGTGGTTAAAAACTTGAAATGGTGGTTGCAAAGCGTAGGTTTCAATACCTGGTGATGTAACTCTAATCAGATGAAAACTGTAATTTCGTACTGGAGTAATAAATGAAAAATATATCCCTCTACACACTTTGGCACATGCCTTCAACATGTAAAATCTAGAATTCTATTATAACCACGGCATTGGGGATGGAAAAACTTCATATGAGGAGAGGAAAGCATTTTAGCTGAATCAAGACATTTTTCTTTTTAGTTCAGATTTTTTCTTTTATTTCTGAAATAATAAAAAAAGATTTATGTGGATTTTAGAAATGCTTAAGAATTCTCCATCGAAATCTAGAAAAAAGGGCTTCTTAATTTTATTAAACAAATAAAACTTGTTTAGAGTGGTCATATATAAAACAACGAATGTAAAGATGAAATACTATATTTAATATAAATATCGAATCCTTTTCTTTCAATCGTCTAAGAACACTTCTCTTTGCCTTCCATCAGCGTGGCTAATGATAACTCCCTGGAAAGTGGCTCATTGTGCCTTCTATGGTTGACGTTTTCCGCTGATGTGAGGTGGAAAGATTATATTGAACCAATTGCTAGGTGGGCTGATAGGAATGTTAGTTCACTGTATCGTGTTAGATTTTGTCAAGAAAATTTGTCTATCTTATACGTTTATAACTACCTTTCATCCATGTATTGAATATTGCTTTCACATCTGATCTGGGGCTTTTGTTGTGTATTTAAAGATTCTTAATGAAATCCAAAGAAGAATCTGCAATGTTATCGATCCTGAACCATCATCTCGGCTTCAGTCACTTTCACATCACCGTAACGAAGCTTCTCTGTGCCTTTTTAAATAAATATTGTAATTGTTCTGATGAGCTTTCCTTTTTGTTATCTCGATTTACGAATGTAAGCGCAGTGCTACATGGGCAGCTAGGCCTTACAGTTGAAATTATAACATCTGTACTAATGGCTCCTTCTTTTGCACTACCCGTTTGTGGAACTCTTTCGATATATAGATATATATATATATATATATATATATATTTTACTTTCCAGTCTTGATCTTCAAAAATTTAAATGCAACATCAGTCGTTATCTTCTGTTTTAATTCCTGTTCTTTTATTGTTCTTTCTCCTTAATGTTTTTCATATTCTTTCACACTCAGTAACCCCTTAAGTCGCAGTAGTTTTACTGCCTTGTTTGTGGTGAAATGATATTTTTTAAAAACTATTTTGTTATTCGTTGTTTTTCTTCGATTCCTGTTTCGCACACGTTATGATTTTCGTCGTTTTTTTTTTTTTTTTTTTTTTCTGTTGTGTTCTCTTGTTATTTCGACTAGTTTACAATGTAAGATTGTCAAATAACCATTAGCCTTCTTAAAAAAAAGTAAAATAAAAAGCTCCTCATTAAAAATGTGTCTTTTAATTTCCTCAGGCCTCCAAAACATTGCCTTCATTCGAAACATCACCTCTGATACTATTGATTTTGAACACTCAATTAGATTTCGCGTTGCTTTCAAACAATTCTTTCTAATTACAGGCGATTGGCCCCTATTCTCTGTTACTGAACGCTAAAAGAGAGGTGAACCTGAAATATTGGCATCGAACCATCTCGGTCAATCGTTGTATCCATTATTTTTACGATGAGCCATTAATTGCAATGTCTATTGTTTTCCCCACTTTATTTATTCCTAGATTTATTTCTACTTTGTTCATTTCTTCTCTAGCCTGCAGGATCATAGTTACCATTGTATAGAGCATATTATACTAACATATGCCTATAAATATATGTATTTGTATGTAGAAAATGATTAGTGGATATTTACGTGTATAGATACGCGTACACACACACACACATATATATATATATATATATATATATATATATATAGTGCGATGGTAAAATTGTCGCCATTTTATTTATTTACATTTTGCACATACGTGTTGTTCGTTTTTATTTTGTCAACTGTTCAGTATAGTAAGGTCAGTTGGGCACCGTCTGTGAGAACAAGAGCACCATGACGCAATTCTCTCTGCCAGAAATTTTGAGACTCACTGCTGTACTACTTAGCATTCGCACTGGATGCTCCAATACGAACATTTCAGAGTGTTTGGGTGTCAATCTGAGGACAGTGCATAGGATTTGGAAAGAGTTATATGCGTCTAATAGTGGTTATGAAGGTACATCAGCTCGGAAAAATTACTGTAATCGTTCTGATGAAATAAGAAAAGTTCTCCCAAATTTGTTGGTGAGATCCAGACCATAATGATTTGTAAACGATCCATCTAAGTCAATCAGATCCATAACCAGAGTAGTGCTGCTCCGGGTCAAGAGGATGGCTAATGGAGGGCCCTATAACTGGCAACAGGACTCTGTACCATGCCATACAAGCATGAGAACCCAGTCATGGTTGTCAGACAATTTCTGCGACTACATCATTCCTTACATCTGGCCAGCTAACTCCCAAGACTGCAACCTCCTTGATTATTATGTGTATTTGAGCGGAAACCAACAAAATTCCTTGTAACACTAAAGATGAACTGATGACATGACAGCATTCACCAACTTAAACAAGGAGACCGTCGAAAAGATTTGCAGGAGATTTCGAAATTGTCTGGAAATTGTGGTTAAAGCCAATAGCGATTTTATTGAATAGATTTGCTCTTTAGTATTTCAAGATATTTTCTTGTAATTTTGCAAGTATACTTGTTAACATGAGATGTTAGGGTTATTTTCATTTTTGCGTAATTGCTCTGGATAATATTCATTGAGCTCTCTCTATACATCTATCTTTTTAATATTTTATATTAAATTGATCTTTTTGGGATTATCCTCTCCGTTTACGAACTTTATATTATTACCTATATATATCACCCATGAGACTTGGAATCGAACATCATTATAATTACCTCCTATAGGCCGAGGAAGACGATTCTAGTAAACGGCGCTGTTATGAAGTATCTGAATACCATAGTAATGTCAAAATTTGTAAGTGAAATAGGTAGACGGAACTGTTTGGAACCCGTCCGTGGTTGTCGTAGCATGAAGTCACAAGTTATCTTCACCGAATGTTTAAGCACCTTTGTCCAAAACAATTGATCACGTCAGATTATATACTCTCTCCCAAAAATTGTAACTATATAGCCCTCGAAAACAAGCAGCCAGATACTTACAGTTACTTTTATATGCATGTATGCATATAACAGTTGTTATTAGAACAGTGCACAATTGTAATATAACAACTATTAAGTATACATAATTTTAAAAAATAAGTATCTGAATGTTTAGTTGCGACGAATGAGAAAGCTCGATTTGAAATTTTAATGATTTCTTTTTCATTTATTTAACGTCTCATCTTTGAATGTATATAAATGATGAAAAGAAAAACGTAGCATGCAGTTTTAACAAAAATAATAATTTTGCTTTAAATACACTATAATTGATAGTATCGTCCTTTACCAATACAAATATTTTGAAATCGGATGTCTAACCGATGTGAGCGTGTATGTGTGTGAGAGAGAGAGAGAGAAAGAGAGAGAGAGAGAAATCCAGTATTAGCTATAAGAACTAGGGATAGGGTAGAGAAGGCAGTCAGTAAGTAAAAGAGGACAAATTTTTATCTAAGTACCAAATGGCGTGTTGGTACGCAATAAATTGTCCTTGTTATTAAATCTACCAAGCCGGACAGGCGTCTGTCCGGAAGGTTCAATCACTTGGTCAGTTAATATTAGGGATGGTGAATGGGGTCTAGAGTCCGACAAGTAGTTTCATTGCTGACTGGATGGTGTGGGTTCGTTCATGTGCTTCTTGGACAACTCGGTGCTGAAGTGTACTTTATTATCTATGTGATCTTCGGTCATTATCCATGCACTGTTGGCAACCCTCGCCAGCAGCTGGCTCGCACAATTCCGCCCCTTTCCAACGAACACTCTCGCCAGTGGTCAATACAACATTGATAGTCAACTGGCCTTTTACTATACAACACCCAGCACCAGAAAAGGAAGCGAATGAGTGATTGAGGGAGACGGAGGGCCCGGGTGGAGCTTCTAAACCATTTTCATTTAGTGACCGGAGGTTAGCATTGTAAAATTTTAGTAAATTGGATAGATATTAAAACGTAGGAGTCGGGAAGGCTGTTTGGTGGTATTTGCGGGGTTCTGGAAGGAGGCAGAGATGGCTGTTGGCAGGTCCGTCCGAGAAAAAGCGAGAGATAAAGTGTGTGTTGTGGGGGGAATGTCCTGCTACTTAAATAGAAAGATAATTGTCGTTGGGTTTTGACTGTTGGCTATATAAACGGAATATTGCCTAACGTGCACATCTCTGGTTTTAATGGCATTATTTTGTTGTTTGGGAAGATAGCCCAGGGTAGAGAGGGTTGTAGTAGGGGGTTACTGGAGGTAGGCAGAGATCGTTATGATGGTAGTGGTAGAAGTGGGTGTATACACTGTACACTTTCGAGAGTATACTGTTGTTAGTGAGAGTAGTTTTGATAGAAGAAAGAATTGTTTCTGAATAGTACGTTGTCTATCTCCCTTCTCTTTATCTTTTCTTTTTACTCATTTTTCTCTCTTTTAAACTCTTTCCTTTAATCTCTCTTTTTACATCTTTTACCTCATTGTTTTTCTTTTCTACTTTCTTTTCTATTAAATTTTAATAATCACTTTATTGTTTATATTCACTTTATTTTCTTTATTATTACTTTTTCATACTTCTCACTTTTTTTTTTCATTTTTGATAATCCTTTTTAGTTTTTTTCTTTTAATTTTCTGGGGTTTTTTTTTTTTTTTCCTTCGCCTTTTTTTTTTTTTTTTTTTAAAAAGATTCTTTTTCCTTTAGTTGTTTTTCCCTTCGTTACTACTTTTAATTTCTTCTCGCTCTATTTTCTCGTTTATTTCTTCATGTTCCATATCGTTGTGTTCAACGTTGAGCAAGCTTGTCACGCAAGAACAATTACGACTGAGTAGTATTCTTGCTAGTTACCTCATACTTTCGGCCTTATGCCACATCTAAGCTAAGCTTAGAAAAGTTTTCACTTTCTGTTTCCCTCTTCAGTTCTCTCTCTCTCACACACACACACATCGTTTATCTGTTTTCTCTTTCTATTTTGCTACTTTTCTGACTGACTCACTCTCTCTCTTTGACAGTCTCCCGAGGTCATAATTTCAAGGTCCCATTTTGTATTCTTAATATAGCCACACTTTACAGTTAAAGCCTAATTGAAATCAATTTTATTATTGTTGTTGCCGCTTCCATTGAGTATCGAAGTAATAATAATTGTTGCTGTTGTTAGTGGTTGGAATAGAAATCTTCTTTCTTAAAGTTGTAATGTCAACGGTCCAATTCATGATTGTTATGTTAGTCGTAGTCACCGTCTTAATTGTAGTGATTATTGTTTTTATGGCACATTATGTTGAAAGAGACCATTATTTGTTTTAGGATGTACCCTAGAGCGATGAACGTCATGCGAGTTCGTTCCCTCACTGGTTCATTTATGCAAGACTAAGTTAAGTGAAGCTACTATTGTGGGGCGAAGCTCATCTAACCCACCTCACTTACTGCTCCATTCTTGTGCTTCTCTTTTGCACTAGGCTATGTTTTGTGAATGTTTTTGCCTCTTGTTTCGAACTCATTTTTCTTTTAATTCTTCAATTCTTCTTGAAGGCAACTGTTGCCGCCGAAAATGAAAATTGTGATACTTACGGATAACACACACACACACACACAGGTATTCGGATTTTTCATTTTTATTAGATTAGAGCGAATGACTTATTGAAAGAAAGGATAGTGGTGTGATTTCCCATTGTATTCTCTACGGTTTGGAATTCAGAGTTTTCCTTCTCTTAAGCTTGTTGTCACCTAAGACTAGAGAGCCCAGTTTACGCTATGATTTGACCTATAGCTGAAGAGAGAAGAGATGAGTTCATGTCTTTTTCAAGTGCGAAAGTGAAAGCTACAGGCTAACGCATAATTATTCCTTAAGCATTGTAAGCAGGAGAACAAACTACACCTCACTGTAGATTGAATAAAAGCTATAGTAAGAAATTTCAAGGTTACCGAGAACAAAGCTGGACACACTGAAGAAAACCGAATGATACAATGGTTTAATCGTTGTGAGTATACCAAGATAATTCGATTAAATCATTTAAAACATCAACTTAAACCATGATCATGCTCAGAAATGTACTTTAATTTTTCTTTATTATAATAGGCAGGTTTATCATAATTTCCAATATACATCTGGGACACATTATTTTTTGGTAAATTAGCAAATTTAATGTTAAATTAATCTGATTTACACGAGTATAGCATGAAATTTAGAATAAAACTATTTCTTGAAGACAGTGTTGAACTTTCAGACCTTTCACCCTTGTTTGAAATGTGATGATATCTCGATAAATGCGAGATAAAATAAATGTATGATGATTGGAATTAATAAAATTGTCCATTTTTTTTTCTTGTAAGGGGAAAAGAACCGTGAAACACATGAACATTTAATGTACACATAGAAATTACCATACAAAAAAACTTCAAATGCACAAGAAAAAAAAAAAAAAAAAATTTAAATTATTTTAAAAATACGATGGCTAGATGATTTGTATTAAATTTTTCAATTTTCAATTAGTAAATATAGTCTTTACTTAATAAACTAACGTCTACAAGTCTTTGAAGTATTTTAAAAATATTTGTGAAACTAAATTATTATAATTTAAAAAATGAAAACAATTTTAAAATTTCATTATTAATCGAAAAAAAAAAAATTATTTTCTTCAGACTATAATGCCCTTGATTTATATTATTTATTAAAGCAATTAAAACATTATCTAATTAAATAATCTCATAGTTTTATTGCATTTTAAGTTTACTATTCGGAGCAGATTTTTGGTAAAAGGGACTAAATGGTTGAAAAAAAAAGATAAATAAATAAATAAACGATTTACATTCCCCGATGAGTTCTGCAGTAAACTAGTAAAATTAATTTTACCTACAGAATTTAATTTCTTGAAATTTCATGAATTTACGTGAAGGTAGAAGGTAACTGATTAAAAAAATTTTTTTTTTACCAAGATTTTTTTTAAATAATGTTTTCAAAAATAATTTCATTCATTTGTGAATAAGTCCTGAAAGTTTCATTAAAATGCGACAATTATTTGATTTTTGCAAGAATTTTCAAATTAATGTGTTTTTCACCGGAAAAATAAAACTGAGTTATGTAATATTATATTTTCCATTGTAAACTCTCGTAACAAATTTCAAACGTTAGAAAGGATTAAAAAAAAAAAAAAAGCTTATCAAAATACTTTGATCTTTCTTTTTAATAATAAAATAAAAAAATTATGGATAAAGTTAGTTTTTATTAAGTTTGGGACCTTTTTACTTTATACTATGTTGATTTTTCAGCGATTTAGTGGAAGTACGTACTTATAATACGTAGAGTTGACAGAAAAAATCTTTGACCAAAAAGTAAACTCATTGCAAACTCCTTTACCTGCGTCCATAACGATAATAGATGACTAGTGGAAGTAAGATGGTTCCACTTCCAAATTTTGATTCGTACTTTTTCTGACTGGGAACCACAAAATATAGAACACAGAAATCTTCTTTAGGAAAGAATTTTAGGCAATTTCTAATATTTCCACTTGTGTTTTTGGACGACCAATTTTTTTTAAAAACATTTTCATTGTTTCAATAGTAAAAAAAAAAAATTATAAACATATTGGCCTGCTTTGGATAGAGAATTAAATATCTGCAGAAATAATTCTTCTATATCTGTTCCTTCTCTACCATGATTTTAATAGTTTAATTTCATTAATAAATTTAAAAATAAATAGAAAATATATATTTAAGATGATGTTGATTGTTGTTTTTAATATGGAAATGCCTTTCTATGCATAATATGATAAAGATATGATAAATAATATTTAGATCGATATGCATCGAATGCCTTATATCTGTTAGCAAGTGGATGGTAATTAGCCATCGAGTGAAAAATCCTTTACCGTAGTTTTAAATGTAATTTTCATTTTGCGTTATTTCCATCTGAAATTGAACATTACCGACTCTGCATTAGAAATGAATTTCAAAATGTACTTTTTTCATGTTTTAGATATGCTAGCAATTATGCTTGTTACGAAATGATTTCACAATAAACTGGATGTAGACAAACATTCTGGCTTAGAAATAAACTTTTGCTATGTCTAAGATGTAAAAGATTTCGTGGAGAGGTTTACTAGATAGAATTAGTTCAAGTTGAAATCATCTACCAATCATTCTAAGCCTTTCAACAAAACCAAAAGTTTTTCCCTGCTACCATTTTTACACTCTGACATTTAAAAACCACTCCGTCAATATTAGAAAAATGACTTAAAATTTGGCAGAAGCAAAGTATTTTTGATTTTAGCATTTTTAATCATTTACATAATGCCCGTTCCCAACACCACTGTTTTTTTTTTGTCTCATTGACAACAAAATTTCAGACAAAATGAATGTTTGAAACAAAATTATTCAAAAAGACCAACAAAAAAAACTTTTTTTTCCCTCCTCAACACAATTTAAATCATTAAATTAGAAATATTTACAGCGGTTTGATTGACACTGTAATTTATTTATTTTGTGTATGAGAGAGAGGGGGGCGGAGAGTGAGCAGTTTTAGTTTTACGTTTGTAAAACAAATAGTTTGTTTTTCTATTTTAAACAGAACGAATGCTGATAAATTATGCTCTTACTTGATCTAGTTTCGTTTACTTATGCAAGAAATAATTTTTTTAAAATTTAGAAAAAGATTTTCAATATGTCCAACTTAATGCCTTCTTTTGCTCTGGTTCTTCATTCACCATTTAAAGTCAGTAAAGAAGTTCTTTTTCATTCACTAAAGCTATAATTTTTTTTTACTATTTTGGTATAACACAGTGAGGATGAATCTGCGCTTACAATGGTTTATATAGTCAGTCAATTAAGTGCCATACGTAATACACGCTTTGGGCGACCATGTCCCGAAAAAAACATGACTGACTGAGCAGAAGATTCTCCCGCAATAGGTTGCCATTGCTTTCTGGTAGACTAGTTGTCAGCCAAGGCTATAGAACCCAATCTGTTATACTATTTAACCCATAACTGGAGGGAAGAGACGGATTAATACTTTTCCCAAGTGTATTTATTTGTGCATAAGTGAATACAAGGAATTCAACTGGAATTCGAACTCGGTACCCCAATTTGTCGTTACGAGTTGATATCCACTGCACCACAACGCACATCCAGAATGGAACTGCGCTTACAATGGTTTATCGTTACCAAATGTTCAACAAGTAGTCAGTGTTTAGTTTTTCTGTTTTATTTAAACTTATCTTCATTTGTGACATTTTCAATTTAGTCTTTTCCTCTACTTTTGTTTCTAATTCTTTCCTTTCATCCGTTGCATTGATTTTCCTTTTCTCTTCCCAGATTGTTTTCTTTAATCTCTTTGGTTTTCAGATTTTTTTATTTCGTTTTTTCTTACGCATTTTTTAACGTGTCTTTTCCTATTATCTTTCAATTTTTGCTTTCTGTTCTTTTTTTTTTATTATTATTTCTTTAAGGTGTTTTCTTTCATACATTTTTTTTTTCAAATTTTTTTTTCTTTTCCTTAATTTCTACTATCCTTCTCTATTTTCTTTCTTTCTTTCTTTCTTTTGTATTTATTTATTTGACCTAATAGATTAATCATAGAATGCTGACATCACATTATCCTAACGGCGGTAGATACATGCTGGCTGTATATGGAGGTGGCAAATACAAGGAAAATGTGGGGAGCAGTCGGGTGGGAGGGTCGGTCAGAAGGGTGGAGGATAATTGCTGTATAATCAGGCTCAGATTCCTATCAAACTTGTGATGGAACCAGGGCCTCGCTTGTGGCAAGGAAGTGGGTGAGTAGATAATAATTTAATTCTAACTGACAAAACAACCAAATTGAAGACTTTTCACTCCTGTAGATTCTGGTCTAAATCAAATTATACAGTTTTTAACTTAAGGAGACCCTACACAGGTAGAACGTGAAATATTTTCTTTCGCCCCTCCGAAATAAAGCAAAATAATTTTTTAAAAATATTTAATTTATTTTTCTTATTTTACTTCTTGAATTTCTTCAGTCCTTTTTCTTTTCATTTCTTGTACCCATTTTCCTCCTTATTTTGCAGAAATAACGTAAGAAAAGCTTCTCTACTTTTTAAAATTATTTTTTGGCTTTTTAAGGTGGACCTGAAGAAGACTACCACCACCTTTAAAATTTTTTGTTGTTGTTTTTGTGTTTTTTGTTTTGTTTTTTTGTTTTTTTCAGTGCAGTCTTATCGGTTATTACATAAAGTTTCCGATTATCAAAAAAAGAAAAAAATTGAAAAAAATTCAATATTTAAACAATTTTAAGAGAGGGGTCTCAGTTTCTCATACAACGTTATAGTAAATCGGTCCTCCATTTTGGAACCACACGCGTTGGGGTCGCTTCGTTTTGTTTTTTGGTCGCTTGTTTTTGTCTTTTTCAAGTTTTCTTCAGTTCTTACGGTGGAAACTTCCTCGGAAACTCCAAGAATGGCTTTATTAAAACAAATTTCGCAAGGATTCAGTTGTTAAAATATGAGCAAGCAAAAAAGTTAATTGCACAGGATCGATGTACTATAAGGTTGTATGAAAAACTGAGCCCCCCACCCAATTGTTTAAATATTGAAATTTTCCCAATTTTTTTTTTTTCAATCCGAAAGTTTAGGGTTTAATCGATAAGATTGCACTGAAAAAAGGGGAAAAAATGATAATCAACAAATTTACAGGTGGTGGTAATGTACCTGCGAATGGTTCCAAAATGGAAGATCGATTTACTATAACGTATGAAAAACTGAGCCCCCCCCCCCCCCCATTTCTTTAAATATAGAAGTTTTTCCAAAAAGATTTTTGTCGGTCGGAAAGTTTAGGGTGTAATCGATAAGATTGCACTGAAAAAAGTAAAACAAGAAAAAGAAAAACAACAAATTTGAAGGTGGTGGTAGTTTCCTTTAGGTCCGCCCTTTTTAGGTTTTTACTCTTCATTTTGTTGTCTCAAGTTCACTCTCAAGTCGAGGTACAGATAACTTTTTTGACCAAGACAGGTTAATCTTTAATGTTTATTTAAAATTCCGGATTGTGTCCTTTATCAGATTATGCATTTCAAAGAAATTTTGGTAATGAATATAAATACATACTTGATTGATAGAAATCCGTAACTTTGATAGTTATTACTTACAAACACAAATGGAAATAGCTCCCTTAAATTCTAATAAGTTTGAGTGCCTATTTATTTGCATGTTGGTTACTGTTGAGAAAAGAATTTTCATTTCTTTTACTTATGTTCCGTCCCTCTTTAGAGGAGGATAAGTTATAGGTATCCCCACTCCATTTTGGATACCTAAGTTTTAAATTGCTTTTTTTTTCTTTTTTCTTTTTTTTTTTAATATAAACTTTTTTTTGAAACTTTAATTTTAGCTTAACTGAAAGCGGTTTCCACTAAGCAAAATACTCTGGTGTATTTCAAACAAAAATTATATTCATTACCATCTAAAATTTTGAGATTTAAAAAAAAAATTTTTCTAGCGATCGACATATTTGTAAACAAAAGTTAATTCTCGGTTTTAAAAATTTTGCAAAAATAAAATATACATCTCTTACTCGTTATTTTTTAAAAATTAGGAAATTTAAAGTTAAATTACTCTGATTTGAAACAAATATTGCTTGTTATGGCTTGAAATTTAGAAGAAAAGTATTTCTTAATCACTAAGGTCTAACTCGTTGACCTTTCATGTAGGTGATGGCAGCACCTCTTATTCAATCTGAAAGTATGGTGACCAAAATTTGACATAACCCAGTTTAACATTTCGTAAGGGTAACAACCCTTGAAACATGAGACCTTTTAATGATAAGCCTCTTATAAGTTTCCGTAGTAAAAGAAAATGTGCAGTTTAACATAAAAAAAAAATAGAATATTTTAAAAATCTTAATTCTAAATTATTTGTATTAAGGATTTTGAATTTTCGATTTGTAAATAAAGTCTATTTTTAAGGAATTTATAACCGAAGACACTGAGTAACTGGAAGAAATTTAAAGGATGTTTGAAACTTTAATTAGGAAAGAAAAAATGAAAACAATTCTTACAAAGATTGATTATTCATCGAATTTTTTTCTTCAGAATATGATATCCTATAATTATATTATAAACCAATGTTTATGCAATTATTTGGAACGGGGTTGGGTAACAGATTTTAAAAATATATATATATTTTAGCAAGATTTTCTAAAAATAATAATTGCAAAAATAATTTATTTGTGAATAAGTCCTAAAGTTTCATTAAAATCAAACAGTTGTTTTGAGTTCTACAATAGGTACTACGATTAGTAATAATTTCTTTAATTCCCCCCCCACCACTATCATTCCAAAAATCATAATTAAATGGGGGGAGGTCGGTTTTATGTAAATCTATCTATTAAATTTATTCCCCTACAGAAATCAAAACAAAATATGTCCAGTCCTCGTAATTTTTTAACACTTAAAAATTGAAATTAAAATCCGTTATCTGGATTTTAATGAAAAAAAGTACTTTTTTCATATATTACTAAGTTTACTATCGATTAAGCACTCCAGATTACAATATTAAAAAAGAAAAAGAAGAAATCCTGTTTTATGTTCATATTTTCTTTTGACTTCAAAGAGGTCAATTTTACAATGAATTTAGATAGCAAATTCCATCCGCTACCTACTATATAAATTAAAAAATATATGTTCGTGTTCTGGAGAGCTCAACTAAAAAAAAAAGGTAATATGGAAGAAATTGAAAAAAAAAGTTTTATTTATAATCATATTAGTATTTCCCCTCTGCCCCGGCTTTTTAAAAATCAACTTTAGAAATATCACATAACTTTTTCTCTTCCTATCTTTTTTTTTTTATTTACCATTCCTTTGTCATCTTCTAACTCCTTTCTCTTTCTTCTTCGATGTCAACATATTTTCTTCCACATTTCCTTTTTTAAATGTTTGTTTTCTCCAGCAATTTTGCCTCTTTTTTTTTTTTTTTTCTATTATTTCTTTTTTGTCTTACCCTTCCTCCTCTCAAACTTTCTTTTCGGTTACTCATTTTCTCTTTTTTTTCTCTCTTTCTCTTTAATTCCCTCCACTCTTTCTTTTTCATCGTTTCTCTTTCACAATTTGGGAGCAATATCCGACTGATTGTCAAAACGAATTGACACAAGAGAGGACAGGGTACTTGTGTTGAACCATTACTGTTTATGTCAGTCGGCTTCTTGGGATAAATAGGGTATATTATCTATTACAACTGAGTTATTCTACCTTCCTTCCTCGCCAAACATCTCACTCTTTCCTATTGTAGACAAGCCTGTGGTGTAGTGTAGTGTAATGGAATATTTTACAATTTATCTACCGAATCAAGCCTCTACCGATCCTCAAATCATGTAAAGAAATAATAGTAAAGATCTTTTTCTTCTGTGTGTCGTGTCCCATCATGACGTGGGTGATCATGAGTCTCCATAATGTCCTATCCCTTGAAGCCGTTAGTAACATCTGTCTCTTTGCCAAGCCTCTTACCCACTGATTCTGTTTCTCGGGTAGGTGACCCACTTTATCTTTCGATATGACTTGTGAGTGTCAAATTTTCCAACCCCTCCTTCATTATGCGTCCAAGAGATTTTAACGGTCTCTTTGCGATTCTGAGTATAACTGTCCTTTTATTTCCATATAAGACTTCTTCGTTGCTTACTCGCTCCGTCCATGAAATTAAGAGCATCCTTTATATTTATGTCCCTCTCCCAGGATTCTCTTTTCTGCAAGGAGATTGTCCATAATTTACTGCGATACAAGAAGATTGAAATCACATGACAACAGTTACCTCTTTCTCTCTAACTCACTCTTACACACACAAACACGCAGTGAGCGTGAGTCGGATAGTATTTCAATTATACAAGTTTACATTACAGATTTTTAAATACTTTTTTACTAACCCATCCATGTTCAAATTTCTTGGTTAGTATGAGTATGAACTGTTACTTGTACTTCATAAAGATTACTGCTTGTTCCAAAGAACGTGCTTCTAAGTAATCAGTATTTGATTTTAGAGTTACGTCTGGTTTTCTGAATATTTCGAAGTTTATGGTACGAATAAGCATCGAAATATTCAGAAAATTAGGCACAGCATCATTTCTAGAAATGATTTCTCAGATTTTACTTTTATAGATTGGTACTTGCAAGCACATTAAAAAGTGGGGAATAAAAAGAAACAAAAATAAACAACAACCAAAATCAAATAAAACTAATGTCACCGCAATGAAATGGATATACTTACAATGTATAAAGTGTGAAGAGGTAAGTGGCTAAAAACTTGAGACATAAAGGCGACGTCAAAAGCCGAGGGACCCAAAAGCGTCATATGTATATACACTTAAACTACGTACGTACACAAATACGCACATATAAAATTTAAGTGGTTATTGCAAACAATTGTGTTTCAGTGAAAGTGTATTTTACATTTTATACATACGCACGTGCACACACATACATGTGTTTGTGCGTATATATATATGTGTTTGTGTATATATATATCTACCTATATACAAGAATGGAATGTTCCTATCCTCTTAAATACTTGGACACTATTGCGAGTAAGTAAAGCGATCACACATAATCCAAACTCTTTATTTGTCAACTCTCTACTTCCGAGCGGAGAGAGCCCAGATGGGCCTCCGCCGAAGGGTAGAGTCTCGTTTGAGGTGAATAGACAAGAGCCCGACCCAGCCTTAAGCTTGGGTCTACAGGATATTTTTGGCTTAGCTTAAAGGCTCATAATCCCTACTTTAATTGACCTTGTGTCTCATCCGCCTTAGGCATTCGCCTTAGTGGGGAGGTGGCAAATACAGAATGATACTGACTAGCAGTCATCGTTCTCTGTTTTCCTCACTGCCCCTAAGAGCAGGAGGAGCCCAGATGGGGCTCCACCAAAGGATAAAGCCTCGCCCAGGGAAAATTGACAGTAGCCTTGACCCTGCATTGTGCAAAGTCAACGGGGTATTTTTGGCCGAACTTAAGGGCTCGGAGACCTCATTTAAAAATAACCTTGTGCTGCATTCTGCTTATGTGAGGTGGCAGATACATACAGAGTGATTAGCCGTTCATTAGCAGTGTATCTACTTCATGCAGCGTGCGAGTCTTGTACTTGTTGATATACTATTATTATTATTATTATTATTAATAAATCGCTAATATTGATTATATGCAAAAAAACTGATATATTAGTGAGCGTCAAGTATTTTCTAAGAACTGATATGACTGCTAAACTGACAAATCTGAAAAACTACAGCATTTCTTTCATTTTTTAAATTTTATTTTTATATATAGGTAGTGATCTATTGTTTGCATTCTTGCGTCTACCATTTTTTATTTTTACTAGTATTATAAATCTCTAAATCATCTGGAACATTCATCCCAACGATTTCACTGAGTCACTTTTCACCTCTGAACAATTCTTAAAACAAAATTGAACATGTTTACTTACTATTCATTTGTTACACCCAGTAAATGTTCCCGTTATCTTAATAACTGGGCTCTCATCCAAACTCATCAATAATAATGGAGAGATATGAATGAATTGTCAATTTAATCTTTTTGTTTTCATTACCTTCTCAATTCAAACATTTCTCGATTGGTTTTTAAAGTCTCTCTCTCTCTCTCTCTCTCTCACATATTTGGTTATTATACTGGTTGCGTAATATTTATATAACAATAAAATACGTTCACACGGTTAATAGCGTATACATCGCAATTCCCGGTTATACTGTGTTGATTTCGAGAATAAAGCAGGAAATGACGAGGAGGTGGATTTAAAAATATGCAATAATGGATTTTATTTGCAGCTGGGGCAACATAAAGCTTTTCAACAATCAGGGTCCAGTAGCGAATAACTTGGTATTTGGAGAAGCTCAAATTTGGCGTTCAAGTTTTCCCGAGAGCTTGACAAAAACTCTAGTTCACCGAATTAAAGTTTTTGTTTGTATTCCACCCGAAAAACCACTTGAGTTTTTGTATCTACAACTTGTCCCGTGAAAACAAACTTTTCAGTTAACTTGTGCATATATAAGAATACATTAGTTGAAGACGGTTTCTTGGGGACGGGAGATATTTCTTTTCCTTAAATAAGAGAAAATATTCTTAAGAAAACATTCAAGGTCTCTTGCTAATGACATAAAAATTGAAAAAGTACATAACATATAAATCTCTCTTTCTATCTCCCTTTCTCACTTTTGTCAACACTTTAATCCTATCTCGTTTTGATATTCATTTATTTAATTCAGTTTGGGATATGCGAATAGTATAACTGATATCAGCATGGAAAGAGGAATCAGTGAGCCGAGTTCAAGTTTTAGGTAAGTTTGTTGCATTCACTTGCGAGCAAATAACCTTGAAAAAGTCATGCATCCGTCTCTTCTTCTACCCACTTGGAGTAGATCTCAGGGCAGACTGGGCTTTCTAACTTTAGGTGGCAACCAGTCTAAGAGAAGGAAATCTCTGAATTTCAAGCTCTGGAGAAGGCAACAAGAAACCATTCTACTATCTTTCCAAAGAAAACAGCGAAATTCAGATAAAGAAAACCATAGAGAGTCATGATTGCTTACTGAAGGGGCATGGAATTAAAAAATAGTTTGGCATCAGTGTACAGTAATTCGGCATCTAGCAAGAATCAAACTCAATACTAGCTAAATTGGATCACGGAACAAACTTGCTAGCCATTACGCTACGCTAGGTTCAAGCGTCTAATTTTTATCACAATAATATTTCATTCTCTTTTTTTCTTTTCTTTTTTTTTTGTCTTTTTAAAGCAGCTATATACTGTAATGGGTATCGGTTCGAATTCTAATTGGGTTCGTTGCATTCACTTTCGCTCAAATAACCTTAGAGAAAGGCATGAATCAATGTCTTTTCCTCTCCTTCCTCGCTCCTGTTTTGGCTGGGATGAATAAAAGAGCATACTAGGTCCTATAACCTTGATTGGCAAACAGTCTACAGCAGAAAGAAACGGCAAAATACTGTTGAAAAACCTGCTGCCTGGTCAGTCATGAATCAAGAGACATGATCGCTTAAGCGTGTATTAGGGGTGAGATTTAACTGACTGATTTATTGTATAGATCTGTCACAGTAACAAAAAGATTGTTCGGATTCTGTATTTATCCGAAAGTTATAACCTGCAGTATACCGGATGTTAACTTTGGATCTTTACTCTAGATTATGGGAATTGCTAAATTCGGCATAAAAATCAGAAGATGCAATCATCCTTCGAGGGAAGACATCAATAAAGTTTACACAATTAAGTGACACAGACTTTCCCAGTTACATTTCTTCGAACAACAGGAATTTCTTTTCCCTTCTCTAAACACCATGTATGCATTGCCGCCACAAAATATCTCAGTCCTTTTTATATATTTTTCTTTGGTATATATATATATATAATAGGTGAATCTTGGTTCTTCGATTTTGCACGCGGTATATTTTCCAGCAGAATATCTTTCATTGTCATTGCATTTAAACTCGACACTACTCTATAGATTACATGTGGTAATATTAAGTAAAATTTGGCATTCATTAAGCGAACAGCTATTTATAAAATCTTTGATTTTCACAAAAATAATTATTATCGCTCTTTCCGGTATTGATGGGGACTTCCTTCCTAACCTTTTGTTTGAAGTAATGTGGCAACAAACCTCTTTATTAAGTTATTCTTTTCTCTTTGAGTTACATATGATATCCATTTTAGTGTCTGTTGTTGGGAAAGTCCTCAAGTGATGTGGTTTCTGTTATCTGATACAGTTCTTTGTTTATGATACTGTAGCGTCAGTCCACGATCTTCGCCAAGATTCGCACGCTTCACGCTCTGAAAGGCATTTTAACCATTGATTTTTAAAACTCGTTGCATACTGCCAGACAGTTTAGATATTTATGAACGGGTTTGGCGCCATTCATGACATTCATATGAATGTCCCGATCTGACGAGGTTATTTAAGAAAATGGCTCGAAATTTTAGGCTAATGTTTTGGGTTTGTAGCCGTTTACGGTGTTAGGCGAAACTACCTCCGGAACAGCACATTTTATATTCAATTTCCCTTTCACCTGTACTAAATTTATTGATCGAATATTGCAAAATTGCAGCTAATAACTATGTAAGTCTGTCAGACAATGGTTTATTGACCCACTTTCGTGTGTGTGTGTGTGTGTGTGTGTGTGTGTGTGTGTGTGTGTGTGTGTGTGTGTGCACATATATATGTATGTTTAGTTTTTTTTTTAATTCGTTTTGGATATATAATCTATTCGATTTCATTTAGATTCTTTTTCTTTTCGTTTTTGCTTCCATTAGTTTTGTTATTAAAGCATCTCACATTGTGACAACAGATCTGCCAAGAATGGTGAAACGTTGTAAGAACCTGGTCGTAAATTTTCTGACGATTAACGCAGTTTCTAAACGTTTTCGTTTTACTGAATTGTTTTCTCTTTTAATCAGAGTAGCTTTTTTTATAAAAATTGTGGTTCGTTTCGTTACGGTGAATGCCTCTAATAAAATATCCCTTTTGTGTATATAATAATCTTTCATTTAAATTTATTGAGACTTCTCCGATGTATTCATTTTGACAATCATTATAGGTAATAGAGTAAAATTCCTCCTTCAAGTTTTAGCTTATTGCCTTGTTTTATATTGATTAAGTCTGTTTTAAACTTAATTGAGACAAATTTTATACTGAGTTTAGATACATTCTTTTCAACTGTAGTTGCAATAGTTAATGGGTAGAAAATATATTTTTTGATTCGTTGGATTTGTCAGGAAGGCTGATTTTCTATTTTGGAATATTTTATGAAGATTTTATTTCACATTGAATATGAAATAGGTATTAGGAGTTTGAAAGTATTTTCAATGTATGTATTTTCTTCGTGTAAATATTAAGGGCTGCAAATTCTGAGTGCTCTTAAGTAGAATTTCATGTTTATTTCGGATTTTATTTTATCATGGTAAAAGAAATTTATTAGATTAGATCGTTTTTATGAGTTGAATTTCAGTGAACACTAAGTTTTAGGCTACTGTTAATGCGGTACAGCATGGTATCTAGTAAAGGTAAGGTATAGTTATTTTCCATTTTGTACATAAATTCTATTATAAAGTTCAAATTTTAGTATATCTACAAAATCATGTAAATTCGTATCCCGCGTATATATTAATAGATCATCATCATCATCATCATCAATATACCGAAAGTATGATGATTGTTTGCGTTAAATATTTTGGAAAGAATTAGATTCTAGGAATTCTAAGAAAATACATACGATCACTCCATTAAGAGGTGATCTCATTGAAAATATAGCATTGCTTGGTGATGATACGGCACATTTTCATTATTTTGCTATTGGTAAGGAGACGTTTATCTTTTATTATATTAGATGCTTTAAAAATAAAAAAATAAAAAGAGGTTTAAGCATTTTTTTTTCTGATCGAGACGTTGGTGTGAAGGGATTTTATATCTAGATTGGCCATGAGTTTGTCAATCATGTTTGTTTCCCCTAAGTTTTCAAATGCTACTCTAATTAAAAGAAAAAACAATTCGCTAAGATGAAAATGTTTAGATCATCCACAGTAAATTTATGTCCAAATTCTTACAACGTTTCACCATTCTTGGCAGATTTTTCTGTCATCACAATGTGGGATATTTAATAACAAAACTGGTGGAAAGAAAAATAATCTAAATGAAATAGGCTAGATTATATACCAAAAAACGCATATTCATTTTTTTCCTTGTTTTTTTTTTTTTTTTTTTTTTTTTTAAACTTTAAAATTCCCAGTGTCTCTCGTCTGTATGCATGTGTAATTGCATATATATAAAATACGTGGTAGTTTTTAAAATTATCGGACCAGACTACTTTCCAAAATTTAATCAAACATATTTGACCAAGCATTAGATTTTTTTTTTTTTTTTTTTCTGTTTTTGAAGAACCTCTTGTTTGGGCCGATATGCTTTCAACACATCTTTACATACGCCTAACTAAAGTTGTTGCATTTCCTAGTAATTGATGTTCATGATTAAGTAATGCTGATTTTAAAAGTAAGTGCTGATTTCTAAAATACTGATTTTAGGACCGTTAAGGCGGTATGACCTTGGAAATTGGAGCAACATTATCTTCCTACCTTTCCTTTTATATGTTTTGTGTGAGACTAAACTTAATATATTAATCTTATATGCATAAGACATGACTTATATATATATTTATATATATATATATATATATATATATATATATATATACATAAATTAATCTTTATCTGCTGTCTATAATCTTTAACATTTTTTATATTTCTGTCTAGAAATGTGTATGTTTCCTAAATGTTCACTTTTTTAATGTTATTTTAAATCTTATAATAAAAAAGGAAATATGTTTTGGTGATTTTTTTTTAAAGTTTTAATGTTCAGAAAAAAAGACAGATCTTAGAAATTTATATGATGATCAACCATCTATACATTTCTGCATGTATATTTTCTCGGTGTAAGTGTTTTCTATCACAATTAAAACAAATGCACGTTGACATTCATTCGTATGAAATGGTTTAGTTAACTTTCAATTAATAATCATTGATTCTATTAATGCATATACTTTTGAAACTCGTAACAATTTTCTTTTGAATAAAATATCACATTCAAGTTGTAGAATCTGAACCTTTTCGCCCGTCTCATATGTGTGCGTGTGTGTGTGTGCGTGCGTGTGTAAGAGAAGAAAAACACACTGCTAGATTGTATAGAACCAATCTCGCAATGAAAAATGAACTCCTTGTCTGTCTTTTGCGATATTAGCGTGTTAACCTGAATACTTACATTGATATCGCTTAAATATTGTTTTTCTCGATATTAACTCACTTCTATTAAAGAATATTTAATTATTTGTACATGTTATCGTTAAGTTTAATTATTATTAAAGTCTCATTACCTGTATGCCACAATGGCTGATGGAGGTGAGTGCAGAGAGGTGAAGATAATCTGTTATGTAATTAGCACTAAATAGACCTGGATCTATTTCCTCTAAACGAAACATTTTCTCAGAATTTAATTAAAAATTATTCGTAAATTAGTGACCCGATTGGACTGGAAAATAATTTATTCTCGAGGTTATAGTTTTTAAAGCATACTGCGCTAACAAAAGTTGTGTTTAGACACGCCTTTCTTATATTGCGGTATCAAACACATAAAAAATAGAAACCGTATTTATTTTCATGTTTAGATAACGATGTATACACTTAAGTGCATAAAATGTGACGATAGTATTTTGTGTACTCACACACACATATAATATCGTCGAAACTTTCACACATATATGTATTAAGAATTCTTTCTCTCTCATATATGTGTCACTAGTTAGTCTAGTTCTATTAACATTTTTATATGTAATCATTTAAGTATGTTTGCGCATCTGTGTGCTCGTGTTATACTCCTTTAATTTGTTATAAAATCAACTTTAGCTAATATTTAAAAGTGTCTTTGACCTTTCATTGAATAACTTCATATATTTAGTTTCCCGTGTTTTTGTTTTTGTTTTTTTCTCATATCTTAAATGATTTATTTTCATTACTTCTCCGTTTATCAGCGTCTATTTGTTCAGTTACAATTTTCAACAAACTATAAATACACACTTAAGTTCACTCATCTATCAAACACACATGTATACAAATCTGCCAAAGTTTAAAATGCACTTGACGGCCACCTTTGATATTCGAACCATTGACTAAGATAGAAGACTTAGCCTACATTAATAACAGACATTCTGAAAGGCGAAACACCAAATTTCTGCAATGTTTGGAACTTAAATTAATACAATTTGTGTTCTTTAAATCAATGAATTTGTTAAATTACTGTTTATCTTATATAGTTAATGTAATTAGAGTGCATTAAACAAGACTTAATGGTTTTGGTCTTGTGCTAATATGTTAAGATTAGTAAATATCACTAATATATTTGATAAATAACAGATTTCTTTTCCACGGTGTTACCCAGTTGTATCTCACCTTCTCTTAATCTTTAAATTTTATTCTTAATATTTGTTTTTCTATTTTTATAATTTTACCTCAAGCAAGACGATAAAACCACTGAGATGCTAAGAGTTACTTAGAGTTAAAGAAACCTAGGAAATCTTACTGAGGTGAAAAGACAGTAAGAAAAGGATTCAAAGAGACGGAAGATGACGATTGACGTTGCATTTAAATTTTTGAAGACTGTAGTTAACATGAAAGCAAAAAGCCGGAAGAGAGTTTCACAGACGAGAAGTGCGATAGAAGTTGCTATTAAAATAGAGCTTATGGTGAGCAATTTCAACAGTAAAATGAAACCTTACTGCCAGTTTTGGGCAGCGCTTAAATTCGTGTAATGGGGTTACCAAAGAAAAAAGCTCAACTTCACTATTGTCATTGTTCTTAGTAGAGATTCGGTTGTCAAATGTTGCATTGACAATTTCTAATTTCTCATTGAAATATTGACGAAAATAACCAAAACATTGTTCTCAAAGCAACAAGATCGATGATATTAAACTTAAGAATTATGTAGAAAATTAAATATTTATTAATTCGTGTTAGTATTTAGTACTTAGTGCATATTTATTAAACATGTTTATTGTTCGAGTGTGTACTGAAAAACTTCTGAAGATTCGGACTTCTAAACAGACCATCAGAAAAGGACTGAGATTAACAGAAATTAGGACTTACTAAGCTTAGCTTACTTTGGGTAAATAAACCGTAAATATGAGGCGCTCAGTGAAACTCGAAATCTACACAATTTAGTTTATGATCACTATAGATGCGCTAATAATAGAGAAATTGATTATTGAATTAAAATTATAAGATTGTTTTTCTTTGCAAACTATTAAAAATACATCTTATGATTGTTAACTTCTGAATTAACGAAATGATCAATAAGTAAATTTATTTACTTTTATATTAGTCGATTATAGAAACTATACTTTAAGATTACACTGAAATTGATATTGAAAAATATTACTTCACATTCTAATAAAAGTTATACATACTTTTTAGATATCACATTCGTCAGCTTCCGAAATGTCTCTTGTGTGATTTCTATTGAGGCATGTCAAAATTATTTTCGTTTTAGCAATTTTCTATTGTAATTATCTAACAGTTCAATGATCTTAGCTCAACTGAAAGTTTGTGAGTGTTGCCAGGTGGGCCGTTCTGTCTTGTGTCTTTAAAGTATCACAATCGACACATGACAGGAGCTTATTTCAAAGAATAAGTCACAATTCTTAAAATGCTTGCACTAGTTTTTGAACAATACTGCCAGATATTGTTTTATTTCCTTCCATTTCTCGATTTCTGCGGGTAGCTTCAGAGACTTTAAAGCAAACTTTAAATTAATGTCCCCAAAACGGCAAAATCTAAATAACTGTGAACACCATTATAACATCCAAACCAAAATAATAGTAATAATATTATTAAAAATATGATGCAATATTATTAACACATCCACTGCAGCGTTGTTATAGTATTGTTGCATTATTGTCCTGGTCCATTTTGGAAAAAATAGTAAATTGTCATTTACTGGAAATGAATATGAAGACACCGATGGTCATTTTTTATGGAGGCTGCTATTTTGGTTTCGATCGAATACAGTACAACTTACGACATCTCATCGTATAATAAAAATTCGTCACAAACATGTCGCATTGTACGTTTTTATATGTCTCTGCTGGTTTAGAAATAGCACTTAGCGTTAGTTAGTTTATAACACAAACGCTAGAGATCCACATATTATGGTGTCTTGAAAATGTTTATACAAATGAAAATTTCGTGATAACGTACAAGTACGACCACAGTAGCGGAAGTCTTAATAATATAGTGGAGTTATAGATTTTAGATGCATATATGTAATAAGCATTGTAAAAAAAAGAAATCTGTAAAAACAAAGAAAATACTTTTGATACACGTTAATAATGCTTTTTGTGTATATTGTACTGTTTTTAATATGTCTCTCTTATGATTAATTATTTTTTTATCCTTTTAATTTAATTCGGATTTGTATGTGTTATTAAAAATATATATATTTCTACGAAACTCATTTTTTTCGTTCGTTTGCTAAAATCACGGGGATCTACTTTGCCATTAATATATATAGAGTAATGTTTATGAACCTTTATACAGGTAGATTTAATGTTCAGAAAAGTTCAGATGTTACTGACTGCCATTGTTGACCTTTCCTGACTAACTCTTCAAAGCATTTAATGCTTTTCGAACTTTTCGCGCCGTTATGTCTATAACTGTCTTTTTGCTATTGTTACTTTAAGTATTCGAATACATTCGGCAGTACACCTTTCTCTTTCTTCACTATCCCAGATTCTATTTCTGCAACTGATCCGTAAGGAGAATACAAAGCCGGACTTTATTACCAGAACAAAGCAAAATGATGACCATCAAATTATCTTATATCAGTATTAATTTGTATATTAACGGTCTGAACACGTGACAACTGTTTACAAGACTCTGTACTGTTTAACATCAGAAAGGTAATTGTAAACAGCGGAAAGATATGAAACATAAATTACCATTTTTCTTTTAAATGCAAACTCTCGAAATCATAATTATCATAAAAATCGTAAATTAAATAAACTATCTTTCAGTTAAAAATATATTCAACGACCATCACCGAGTACATATACCAGGCCCTCGATAAATCTGGCGAAGCTCGAGCTGTTTCCCTGGATATCTCCAAAGCATTTGATAGGGTTTGGCACGCTGGTTTTCTGCGCAAGCTACAGAGTTATGGTATCACTGGACGCTTGCTTGATTTGATCCAATCTTTCCTATCAAACCGCATAATAAAGGCCATCTTGAACGGGCATGTCTCCACATCCTAACACACGAACGCTGCTGCACCCCAGTGCTCTACCCTAGGCCCGACGCTCTTTCTGATCTTCATAAATGACTTCCCTGACGTGATCAAATCCTAAGCAGGCATCTACGCTGATGACACCACTATTTACTTCCACTTCAGTAAGAAGTATGGCGAAGCAGCCAAAGATAACATCGCTGCTGATCTCGAGAAGGACCACTACTCTGTGGTAGACTGGAGTAAGAAATGGCTTGTAAATTGTAATGCTTCTAAAACGAAGCTGCTATCTGTCAAGCACCACAGGCAGGCCTTTCTACCCCCCATCAGAATGGATCAAGCTAGTCCCCCTGAAAGCAATGCACTGCGCCTCCTCGGTCTCACCCTCTCTTCCAACCTCAAGTGGAACCATTACATTGAATCAATGGCTAAATCGACTACTAGGAAGGTTAGGTAACTGTGTCGGGCCAGGAAGTTTTTCCCACCTCAGGCCATCTTGCACATATACAAATAAACCATCCGACCGTGCACTGAATACTGTTGTCATATCTGGTCAGGTGCCCTTACTATTCATCTCGGGGTTTTCGACAGGCTCCAAATAAGATCTGTTCCGACCTGGCAGTTCGACTCCAGCGACTTTCTCACCGGCGGGATGTGACTTCCCTCTGTCTATTCAACAAATATTTTCATGGCTTCTGCTCCGACAAGCTTAACTCACTGATGCCTCCTACACAAGAATTTACTCAAGCAACCAGACTGGCAACAAGGTCACACCCCTTTACAGTTAAATCAACTAAATGCAGCTGCCACTTCTACTTCCCACCTGTGGAACTCCCTTCCGTATACTTGCTTCCCTGACGGCTACAATCTCCAAGAATTTAAATGCAACGCCAATTCCCATCTCTTGTGCACTTGACTCCAGTCATTCCCTCGTCCTTTCCCTGTGTATCTTGTTCTTTTCCTTTCTCTCTCTACTATCGCAGCTGTCTTCACACTGGTAATCCCATCCTTCTCTTACCCTTTCTCCGACGCCCCCTGTAACTGGTTCGTCTTTCTCTTCGCTTTCCTCTTGCTTAAATTTTCACTCTTCTCTTATGTAGCCCCCTGCGCACCAGTGACGGTACAGCCTTGCTTGGGGTGAAACGATTGAAAAACAAAAACAAGAAACATACAAGCTCAATCTATATAATACCGCAAACGGTTTTGCGTATGTTTTAAACGGTCTGCAAGCGAATCCAACGCGGTCAAAATACAACTTAAATTCGCAACGCTCTAAACATTAAACGCAACGATGAAAATAAATAAACCTAGATCTTTTTTTTTATGTTAAAACCGTGACATAATTCTTGAGGGCCATTCCTCGGTCCAGTGACCTTTTCGGCCTAAGACTATCGTGTACTAGTGAAGAGTATCGCGAAAGACCCACTACGTAATGTGCTCGGCTAGTCGGCGGACGAGTTCCGCTCTTTTTGGTCTTGGGCGTCAGCGGCAAATTGCCTCAGCAACCCTGAGTTTTCGCTTATCTAGCGACTGGTTTGGAACAGGCTACCTCTCAAGGTCTTCATATGGGTCTTGGTGGATTTGCCAGACTGTGCACGGTGTGACCTTGGTTTAGAAGAAACGGTTTCGCATGCCTTCTACCATTGTCCCTGGTTTCGCCCCCTATGGTACCATGTCGGCGAGTTGACGGCTCGTATCGCTCCCGAAAAGCTCGTGCTCTTTGATCATGCATATGCATTTGACGATGTGTCGCCCCCGTACTCTGGGGTGAAACAGGTTTTGTTTCTGTCGCTGCTGGCCACGTCCCGAATAGTGATTTGGACAATGTGAATGGAGGAAGTCTTGCGAGTTTAGCGTCTTTCTCATCAGTATCTGATCCAGTATTTTGAGCATCAGCTCAAAATGAAGATGAGAACTGATAGAAAGCGATTGGTTTCAACAGATTTCAACGAAAGGTGGGTCACTGCAGCAAGCCTGGTTCGCGTGAACTGGGCTAGCCTTGATTTTCTCATTTAGGTCTCCCTGTTACGTCGGGATGGTTTTCTGTGGAACCCTTCCCTGGTTAGAATAGTCTCTGCTTGTGTACCCTGTTAATGTGAGTACGTGTTGTTCTTCTCGTCCCTTCTTTTGTTATGATCCATGTCGATATTCCCAGCCTCCCCCAGTTTTTTGAATTCTGCTCTTTCATCTCGACTGGGTCAATTTTTTCTTTTTCTATGGCCGTATTTATTATATTTTTTTATCCTTTCTCTCTTAGCAAAAGTGCCTCTTTATTTTATCTAAAGACAGAATACAGCGGCCTCTTATTTTTGCGGGTTTGATGAGTTCAATTAACATCAGTATATTTTAATTTGTGTATTATTTTATATTTAATTTATTTTGGGGGTTTCATGTCTCCTCCCCTTCATTGCATAACCTATATATATATATATATATAAATAGAGAGAGAGAGAATTGCAAATAAAATTTTAGACGCATTGGGTGATTCTTTTTTAGGGTTCCTGAAAATATGTGGTATTTTGGTATATGGTGGATTGGTTGACGATGGCTAGGTTCGTATGGTGAACTAAAAAAATTGTAAAAAAATAATGACCAGCCACAGTTGTCTCCCCTTTCCCTTCGGCCATGTGCCAAAATTGTAAATTTTGCAATAAATTCCTGTTCTTGAAAACGACCAAACGTATATTCTTACACACACTGGAATCAAATATTTGCTAAATTCACTGTATAAAAATACCCAAATTAACATTATAAATTATTTTAACAAATTAAGCTTATAAATTATTTCTCCGTGATCCCACCTAATGATATTTCGGGTAGAACTTGAAAGATAAAATCAATTTACTTCTATTTAAGTTGATAAATTTTATACTCGGTTGGGCGAATGAATATCATTTTTAAAACTACTCTTATGGAAGTTTGATTTTCTTTTTCTCGGTGGTCACGTGTCATAGAATCTGAGTAACTTCAAACCTCTGACTTCAATCCAGTGCTCTCATCATCAGGCCTTAATAGTAAGTACAATTTTAGCTCTTCCAACCTTTTGGCTTACCGACCTGCATCCGATCCTCCGAGGACGTGCCAATTGTCTTCCAGGCATAACTCTCTGCAATTGGCAGTCAAGTTGACGGCAATCAAGATTCGTTTGTTTAATGTCCTTCGATGAACGAGATAGACGCTGTGAGATAACTCAGATTTGCTACTCTCACAGTTGTGTATTCAGCCTTGAGCGAAAATTTAACAGCTTTCTGTAAACTTCAAGTTAATGATTAAGTATTTACTATGCAGATATCGCTGAATCAATCACCAAGTGCCTTCCACCGTCACCTTGTAATTAAGAAACTATCTCGATGAGTAGAAGGATCGCTCCGAAAGTAATGCCTCCTAATTTATCATGTTAGAAATGGATGTTGATAGTATATCAATAGAGGTTGAACCATCTTATCAATAACGCTTTTTTGCCTTGTTACAGATAGCAGCTGAGCGGCAGTCTAGCAAAATGGCGTCTAACCTGAAACGAAGCAGAGGTGGGTCATTAAATTTCTTCATGCGAAAAATACATCCATTGACATCACCAACGCTTGCTGAATGCTTATGGAGAGCAAACAGTTGATGTGAACACAAGCAGTGGCGACAGCGATGTATATGGGAAAAGTGAATTGCCTTTGCTAGTGCAGACTTCATCGAGTGCATAATACCTGCTCTTGTTGATCGTTGACGAAAATATATAATAAATGGTGCTGAATGTGCTCCCTCTCACTGTTGTAGCTTCTGTGGAAATAGATAGGCGGTATTATTTTCAGGGCATACCTGGTAAAACACAATGACTGACAGTACGATTATATCAAAACGAGAGATTCAAGAAATGATGTTTTAACTACGTACCAAATTAAAAAATGTTGAAATCATTATTGATATTTGATATTTTTACACCTGCGTATATAGACGGTAAAAGAAAAAATTCAAATATAATTGAAAATAAAAATGATAATTTAAAAAATAATTAAGTTTAAAATAAAAATTTTAATTGGATCAATTCTGTCATATTTTATTTATAGTTTTACAAACTAAAGTCAAGTGTGGGTACTGTCTATAATTTACAGAATATTCTTTATTTGACCAGTTATTTGGGCGATCAAACTACTTTTTTCGTACTGCTTTTATTCTTAGCACATGATTTCGGCCGATCCTATCTACATCCTTCTTCGTGTTTACAATGCTTAAGAAAATCAGTTCTCTTTTCCACAGAAGATGGTTGTAGAAAAAATCGATCGAAACGTTGTGCAGAGAAAGAAGTGGTTCCTTGAATAGCTCATAGAATACGTTGAAGTAATTACGTTAAAGTAATTAGAATTACCGACTTTCATTCTAAATCAAACAAATATATTATAATATATATGCACGAAAGTCGGTTGCCAGATTCAACGCTCAAATGTTAAAAATTGAAGATATGCGGGACTTTAGTCAGGTTTTACCAACACCACCCCATTATTATTTTGTTTTAACCGAATGCGTACAAGCGAAGCTTAACTTAACCAGCACATGAAATTAAATTAAAAACAATTTAGTCACACTCATTGTTGCGAAAATAAAATAGAATAAAATGGACATTGATTAGTGGTGAACTTGTATGTTACTTGGTTATACATTTTTTTTTTTTTTTTACTGCTGTTACTTAATTCATGGTCTTCTCGTTCATCTCATTGACCAACGGGCAATTCTTGACATAAATGTTCACGTGTGATAATATATTTACCGTTACAGACCTCTTTGTTGCAATAAACGGTTTGACGATAAATCTTTTATTGTTTTGTTTTCTCTTTCTTTCGTTTTTTTTTTCTTTACACCCTTACAATTTTCAAACATTTTTGGTTTTCTTTTTCAAACTTCCTTTTTCTATTTTGACTTCTAGTATTTCATTATTTTCTTACTTTTATTTTCTTTTTCTTTTTTCATTTTTCACCCATACCTTTCGTAACTTTATTTCTTGTTTCGACAGCCTATTTTGGGATCACAAGTATGGAACACAAACCTTTGTTCGTAAGATATTTGAATCGAAATGGTGGTAGAAGCAAATAAGATACGTGAATCTGGTAAAAGATATACCCGAGGGAAGCCATAGAACGCAGTGGCTATAGCATTGCGATCAAACCATCACCGATCAGGATAATCATCTGAATAACTCATAGAATGACAATCTAAGTTTTTTTCGTTTTTGTTTTTCTTTACTTTTTCTGATTTTTGTGTATTTTCTCTTTTTCTCGTCCTTTCAGAGAATAACGAACGTTCATTATTCTTCATTCGCTCTTTTGACTGTTTTTGCCTTTTTTCTTCTTTATATTTTATCTTTCTTTTCTTAAGCCTATCCCTTTTCTATTTTTAATACCTTTAGTCTTTCTTTGAAATGATATAACATCTATCTTGATTGTGCTTCTAAATTGCTTCAGACTCTTTGTTCATTGTTCGGTGAAACTAAAACACAAGAATCTGAATTGTATTCATCCATTCAACGGTCTTCGTTTCCCAACTACTCTCTCTCTCTCTCTCTATATATATATATATATAGAGAGAGAGAGATAACTATGTTTTGAACATCATACACATACTATATATGAGAGAAATGACTTTTGATCATCATACACACACACGATATATATATATATCGTGTGTGTGTATGATCAAAATAGTCATTTCTCTCATATATAGTATGATGTTCAAAATATAGTTCTCTCTCTCTCTCTCTCTCTCTCTCTCTCTCTCTCTCTCTCTTATATATATATATAGTGTGTGTGTATTTATGTTCAAAATGCACAGAGTGCAAGAAAGATCTGTCAAGGCAAAATAAATACTACTATATATCTATCATTGTGAAATTCTGAACACTCAATTTTGTAGTGTATCAAAGTTAGTATTTGAAAGGAAAGTATTTGTGTTTGATCATTGCCTTGACTTTAGAAGGCAAGTCTTTAACACATTTCGTTGACTTCCCGTATCTCACTTTATTACATCTTACAGGTGATATGTGGTCACAATTTTCATTGGTGCAATCTTTCTTTTCATATTATTCTACAGATTCTCCATCAGATATAAGTCCGGTGAGTAAGGTGGCCATTCCAAGAGCTTGGTACCATATTTTTTTAAAACATGGAGCACTATACTGAATAAAAATGGTGATGCTTCTTATCTGCATAAATTGTATTCTCATTCATCCTTTTGCAAACAGCAAGTTTTTAACTTTCATTAATTCACATTTATAATCTTTTATGTTTTTGCACATAATATATACAATCTTAAAACAGAAATTGACAATAATATTTCATGTTTTTTTTTAGTTTGTTTCCAAACTGTTCAAAGATACATATAGATATTATCTATATTCATTGGACCCAAACATAATAAAATACACTTCATTTTTCATTGATACAAATTTGCTTAAAACGACTGAAAATATTTTTTTGTTTACTTAACGTATGCTTTGGTCCAATAGCTATAAATATTGTTAGTGATTTATGGTTTTGGACCATACTCTGGTCATTTTAAAGATTTGAGGTTATGTACACCTGTTGACTTTTCCATCGTCAAATACTCTTTAAAAACTCTGTGTGGCTATTATATTTACAAATCAAGTTTTGAAAACATATTTTGATATGAGAAGTCTACATAACCTCGGTTCTTGAAAACGACTAGTAGTATAGTTGACAAACATTCGGATAACACCCAATAAATCTATCAAAAATGATGGGATTGTGTAAATAAGGATCGGCACTTACGCTTCGGATCAGTGTAGTATCTGTGCGCTCTACTTAACTTAGTATTTTAACTTAATTTTAGCCAAGTAAGAGAAATTTGGCATTGTGGAAATATCATTTGCCTCCAAGTCGGACGTTCGAATCAGGGTAAGATGAAATTGTTATTTTTTATACAGGGTGTATCAAAAATAAAAACTTTGTGGGCAGGTTCCTCACACCAAATGAAGGACAAAAGTCCAGATAAAAATATATTCGCAAATCCTTCTTATCGTTAAGTTTTCGGTAGATGGCGCAGTGTTGCCATACAGATTAAAGGTTACATTTGTCATTCGTGTACATTTGTGGCTAGTCTGTTTTCAAGGTTTAACGTATGTAGTTGTGAGATAACTAAGAAATGTCCCGTTTAACAATGGAAATATATTTATATCGTGAGCAAGCAAATGTGATTTTTACATACGGCTGCGCGAATTTTAATGGACGTGAGGCTGCACGGCTGTAATCAGATTGCGTTTTCAGACCGAAGGCGACCAAATCATCAAACCTTTCCTGTTTATCGCCGCGTTGCCAAAACAGAATCCCATGATATAATACAGACTAGACACCAGCATCAGTTTACGATGAATTTCTGGACTGGAACTGTAGGTGACTATCTGGTAGGTCTCTCTATGTTCACCCAGCGCGTCTTACAGGAGCTGTCTACAGGGACTTTATTTCGAACACACTTCCAGACCTGCTAAAGGATGTACCTCTGCTAATACGATAACGCATGTGGTTCTTACATGATGGGGCTCAATATAAAACAATTGAATTATGCAACAGACATTAATAATGCAGAGACGCTGCATCAACGTGTCACGGCAAAACCATTCGACATCGTATGGAAGTATTTGAAAGGGTCCGCCAGTCAGTGATCCGACAGGTTCATGCGTGTGTAGAAGTCAAGCAGAGGACGGCATTTTGAACATTTATTATGAGTTGCTGTGTTGAGGTACAATGATGGCTTTTAAGATACATGTTTATGTGGACATTTTACTTTGGTTTTAGTATCAGGGATCCTCCCCCAAAGTTTATAAAAGCATTTTTGATACACTCTGTGTACCTGCTCTTCATTGCAGTAAAGAATTCAAAAAACATCTACAAAATCTACTGACATATGGTCAGCGAACCCAATGAAACGTCACTTTAGGTCATAGTTTACTGATCTCTGTTATTTTCTTCATTGTAAGGTTTTACTTTATTTTTCTCAGCTTTTCAACATTTTTTCTTTTTACTTCTTTTTCGTAATTACCATCTTTTTGTCCCTCTTGTTTCTTTACAACTTTTCTTCAATTTTGTCTTTTTCTTTCGTCTTTTCTCGGCATTCACCTTTATTTTGTAATATTTTTCGTTTTTTTTTTTTTTTTTTGTTTAACCACGTTTTAAATTAGTAGTACCTTTCTATTTATAATTTCGAAAAGCGAAATTGATGAACTGAGTTTGAATTTAAACCAAGAATGTTTATCAATCAGTCAGTTAAGTGTCATACGTGATACATGCCTGGGCGATCATGTCCCGAAAAAGACATGACTGACTGAGCAGAAGATTTTCCCGCAGTAGTTTGCCATTACTTTCTGCGGTAGACTGGTTGCCAACCAAGGCTATATAACCCAATCTGTCCTGTTATTTAACCCATAACTGGAAGGAAGAGACTGATTAATACCTTTTTCGAGGACATTTGCGTGTAAGTGAATGCAACAAATTCAACTGGAATTCGAACTCAGCACACGAATTTATACTTTTGTCCAGTTTCCAATCATCCTGATTATGATTTTGTTACTTACACGTCAAGATAGCTAACAGCTAATTCATAGATTATTCACTACTACTAATATTATGCAAACTAAATTTATCTGCTACCTGGAAATTCTGTGGTAGCTCAGTTTAATATGGCACCCTGACGACGTCAACCGATAATGGGACGAACCAGTCAATTCTTTTCTTAACCCCTACTTTTTCTATTTATCTTCTTTGACATTTCTTTTACCTACTTTATTTTCCTCCTCCTTTTTTTATCTTCCTTCTGCATTCTCCCTAGTCTGTTTCTTGCCAACTGCGATTGTACTTTGCACCACCATGACTAAACTAATTACAACACCGCCCTTCTTTAGCGAACCCCTGCATCAAAACACTACAGAATGACAAACCAATCTTGTAAGCAAGTATTGTTGCTCTGACGATACTTCAGTTATCCAATGGTAACGTTAATAACTCTTCTCTTTCTCTCCCCACCTAGCCTTGTTCTTTTGATACTGATGGTTACTCCATGTGATTATAAGAGACATCTGGTGAGCACCGCCGAATTATCGTGAAACCATGTTTAGTAAAGACTGGGAAATTTGCCCTTGTTCATTATGACAGTCCTCGGATTTGTGCATCAAATCTGCTTATTATCTCTGTCAATCGCTCCTGGGCTCTTGCTCTCTGTTCTGTCTTATTTTCCAATAATTCTTTATTTCTTCTTTTTCTCGTTACTGTATTTTTTTTTCCTTTCGTTCTATATATGGTCTTTTTTCCATCTATTTTTTCTTTCTCTTTGTTTCTTTTATTCCTTTCAACTTTCATTCTATAAGCTTTTCAAGAGAAATACTCATTTCATTCATCATGAAATTCGGCGTTTTTTGTAGTTTTGTTTTTCGACTGATTAAGTTTAGAAGTTTGTTAGCTTCTCGCGATTCTAGTTTAAAGACATCAGCTTGTAAACCAGAGATTTCATGAAGTCATATTTTAACCATAATGCTTCATGACTAGATCTGACAAGAATAAAAAATGTTAAAAAATACACTAAATTTCTTGAGTACACACACGCACACACTATCTAGTACCTGCGTCTGAACTATAATTCACGGGAAAGTTTCATGAGCATCAAAGTGTTTAGTCCGCATAAGATACTTAATAATTGTGGTTATCAAACTATGTTTAGCAATTATCTAAATATATCTGCTTTGTAGTAATGATTATTCTTTATTATCAACAAAGATTGTTATTCGAATAGCAAATTTAAAAAAAATTTTTTTTTATAAGCGTTTCACCCCGAGCAAGGCATGTCACTGCCACTACTGTGCAGGGGGTTACATAGAGTGGAGAAAGGATGATTAAATATAGGAAATGTCAGAGGGTGGGTGATAGGCGGGTAGGGATACCGAGAATGGTTAAGTATAGGAAATGTCAGAGGGTGGGTGATAGGCGGGTAAGGATACCGAGAATGAGGGTTGGGTAGATGAGAGTGTTCTAAGAATAATTGGGAGTTAGTGTGTTAGGAGGTGTCTATTGACCCTACATTTAAACACCTGGAGATTGTAACTGTCGGGAAAGCAGACTTGTGGAAGGGAGTTCCACAGGCGAGATTCGCGAGAAAAGAAGCTGTTGAAGTAGAATTTACTGTTACATCTTATCTGTTTAACTGTAAAAGGGTGGGACCTAGTTGCCAATTTAGTATCTCGTGTAAATTCATGCTTAGGCGGCACCAGTGATCTAAGCTCATCGGAGCAGAAGCCATGAAAGTACTTGTAGAAGAGGCACAGGGAAGCCACATCACACCGGTGAAAGAGTGGTTGCAGCCGGTCTGCCAAGTCAGTATCAACCACGTTACAGATCCTCCTTTGTATTTTGTCAAGAAGCCCAAGGAGAGCAGCAGGGACACCCGACCAGATATGGCAGCAATATTCAATACACGGGCGGATGGTAGATTTGTATATGTGCAGAATAGATTCAGGTGGGAAAAACTTCCGGGCCCTGTACAGAGAGCCGACTTTCGTAGCAGCAGATTTGGCAATGGATTCTATATAGTCATTCCATTTGAGGTCCGCCGAAAGTGTAAGGCCAAGGAGGCGTAGTATTTTACTCTCTGGGAGGCTAGCCTGTCCCATGCTAATGGGAGGTAGATGCGAATGTCTATGGTGGTTAGTTGATAACAGCTTCGTTTTAGAAGCATTGAAATTTACTAGCCATTTCCTACCCCAGGCCACTACGGATTGGAGGTCCTTTTCAAGTACGGCAGCGAGGTTCGCTTTGTCGTCCACACCTGGTTTTTGATCGATGCGAGAGTAGATTGTTGTGTCATCGGCATACATGCCAACTTGGGATCTAATGGCGTCGGGGAGATCATTAATGTAGATCAGAAAGAGCGTGGGACCTAGGGTAGAGCCTTGAAGGACGCCCGCGTTCGTATGGTAGTTTTGGGAGGCATGCCCATTTAATACCTACCTTCAATGTGCGGTTAGAGAGGAATGACTGGATGAGGTCAAACAGATGTCCAGTTATCCCGTAGCTCCGCAGTTTACACAAGAGGCCAGCATGCCAGACCCTGTCGAACGCTTTGGAGATATCCAAGGCAACGGTTTGGGCTTCGCCATTCTTTTCAAGTGCCCGGTATATGTACTCGGTAATGGTCGTTAGCATATCAGCAGTAGATCTGGTGAAGCGAAACCCGTACTGTTTGTCAGAGAGAAGCCTGTGGGCCGTGAGATGCTGAATCACCTCGGCGTTGATAATGGCTTCGAAAACTTTGCCAAAGATCGGAAGGAGACTAATAGGACGGTAATTGGCGGGGTCTGAGGGTTCGCCAGAAAAAGCCAGAATTGTAATGATTAGTTTTCAAAACAAGTACGTACACTTTGAAGATTTTCTTAGTGAACCTGAGTATAAAAATTTCACAACTTCATGACTACTCGGTAACTGAATCCCTTAATTAACTATATCCACAAAACTACTACCCCAAACAATATCAGCCAAATATTTGTAAAATAATTGAAATGTAAATGTCGTTTAAATGATACCTGTTTTCAATTATCATTTTGTTAAAAAAAAAAGCGTTCCATTATCTCTCTTTTATTATATATAGGATATCCTTATGATTAATAATTTCTCGAGTTTTAAACGTTTTTTGTTATCCTAAATTGAAATATATCTGTTGCTATTTTTCTGTTTATGCGATTTCAGTTAAAAATCAAACTTGTCACCAGCATTACTATCAATATTTATTCTGCATCAAAATACAGAATTATGGCACACGGCCGAAAGGGGGGGGGGGGGGCAGAGGTTGGTACTCATTTAACAATCCTATACCTAAATACTATCACGATCCATTCACTCATTACAATATTTGCACCAGCATTACTATCTTGCTTTTCTCCCACTCTGATATCCAGAAACCTTCATCAAACTGACGGATATGTAAAGAAACCAAAATTCATTACTATAAAAGCTGGCTGTCAGTCGTTTGGATTAGCGATTAACCTCTTTCAAGTGTTGCACGATGTAATAATCCGCTGTCGATTAATCTTGTTAGCTTCTCGATACGCTTAATTCATAGTCGTTTACTTTGTTTGAATTACTAATTGCTTTTCTTCTCTTTGCCTGGTCCGAATCCCCTCACTTTCATCCGCCATCTCCGTTGCCACCACTATCTGTATAGGCCTTTAATTTGGTTTCATGAAGCAGTTCAGTCGGTCGCGTTTTTATTATACTAATACTACAAATTGTTTTTAATAATCTTCGGCTTAAAAGGCAAACGTTTTACTGTTTTGCTTTGTAAGTTGTCTTTGGAGATATTTTGTTAAATCATTGAATCGAAGAAAATTTTCTGAAGTATCATTTAAAATGACTAATATTTAATTTTTTTTTTTTTTAATGCATAAATGTGGCATTTTTTTTTTTTTTTTTTTTTTTTTAACAGACGCCTATACACGACATTCATTAAACAATAAGAGCGATAATATAGTAAATTTAAAGCCAAAATACCTACGGAGAATATTTCCCTTTTTTTTTTTCTTTTTTTTTTTTTGTAAATTACTGGGTAATTAACTTAAAATTTATACATAAAAAGTCACGATAAATTTTTGTTTTGTTCCCCGAAGGCCTTTACCCCTTCAAATCGATAATTGCTTATTGACGAAACCTACCTTTTTTTTCAAATTTACAACCAGAAAATATCGGACTTCTTTTCGCTGTTTATCTCACCCCGTAACCACGCTTCAAAAAATGTTATTTACTGCAGAATGACTTCACGCGTAGTTTGCCGATTTTTCGACCAATTTACTTCCTTTTTGCAATTACTACGCGGAAACCAAACAAATCGCGGAGTATTTGTTCAAAGGAAGTAAACAGGCCGAAATAAGTATCCTACGCCTCAAGTCATTCAGCGGTGAATCAGATATGAGAACGGTGGTAAGCGCTGAGATATAGTCCGATATTTTCTGGTCGATAACACTAACAGGAAAAAAAGTAGGTTTCTTCAATAAACAATTATCGATTTGAGTTCAGCATATACATTTGCACATAATTAAGGAAGTTTAGGAAAGATTTGACAGGGTAAAGGCCTTCGGGAAACAAATCAAAAATTTACCAAAGTCTCTACGATTATTCTGCAAATAAATTTTTGCATATATGTCCATCGTAGAAAAACATTATAAACTTGCGTCTGTCATTAAAGTTGTCAACAACTAAAAACAGCTACCGCCGTATTAAAAACTGCATTTCTACGATATCTTAAACTTTATTTGTTTCAGATTCAGATTAATTAAACTTTAAATCAGTTAACATTGCTCAAATAAAATTTCAGTAAAGGATATTTTATTTTTGAAAGATTTTAAATATTTTATGACAGATGGCTAAAAATGCCGCTAAAAAATCAATGAATGTTTTTGATTTTAAAACAAATTTCTTCCAGACAATAAATTAGGTTTGAAATAGAGCAAAGTTCTGCTTATTGGGAATATTAAATTTATTTATTCACTTGAAATTAAAACTAAAATAAAAGCTTCAAGAAAGAGTTTTCATTTAAAACTTTAGGCATCGTGAATACTTTTATTTTGTAACTGTCTCTCTCTCTATCACTCATTTTAAGCAATTGGTCTGCAAAAGCATTTTTAGGTAAAAAACATTACTTTTGTTACACACGTGTTAAAATTTAAAATCGTTTAAATTAAAACCACTGATTTATCCAGTGCTTTAGTGTTCCAAAGAGAATCTTTTGTCGCAAGTTTATAAAATATTATAATAAAATGTTTAAAGATTACATTTTAAAATAGCATTTTGAAATTATAAATAAATTAAAAAAAACAAAACAAATATAAACTTTAACAAAGCTGACGTTTATAACATTTTATCGACAAAAAAATTCTCCCCTTAAAAAGCAAAATACACGATAATGCAATGATGAAAATGTTAGTTTAATAAAGATAAAATAAATTGTTTTGAAGGATTATTAAAATATGAAATTTTCAACACAAAATTATTTCAAAATTATACCACATCCCAAGTAAAAAAAAAGATCTGGAATACCACACGTTCTTTATTATTTTTCGTTTGTTCTCTTTTAAATCTATATAATAAAAATTTAAGTTCATTTTATTTTTATCATCAAATGAACTTCGATTTTTTATTTTAGATTTAAAAGAGAGCAAACAAAAAATAATAAAGAACATGTTTTGTTGCTCATTCCAACAACAAATCATAAATTTTTTAATTTGTTGGAATGAGCAGCAAAATATTTTTCATCAATCTTTCCAATATTCCACTCGCTATTTATGCTTAAAAATAGAGGTTAAATATGCCACGTAAGAGCTATATAGATACCTTTTTTTTTTCTTTCTTTGCTTTTTTGCAACACTAAGTTTTTCAGTGTACGCCTTAATTTTTTTTTTTTTCAAAATATTCGAAAATGTTTTTTAACGGGTTGTTTTAGGACCCAGTCCACTCTTCAGGATAACAACTTTCTTTTTTTTTTTTTTTTTTTTTGTGGCACAGGGTCAGGTTATGCTTTAGCAAATATCGACTCTATGTTCCAGTAAATTGATTAAAGGTGCTATAATACGAATCGGTTTAAATACCCTATTTTCTTAATTTCTGACGGACATACTTGCATTTAAATCAGTGATAAAGAAATCCTACAGTAAGTTTATTGAAAGAAAAATAAATAAAAGTGAAACTGAAATTTTTAAAAATTGAAATTTTTAAAAATTATGTCAATCAAACAGTTAAAACTTTTAACTTAAAAGCAAGTTATATTGAAAACATTGTAAGATGTTCAGATGTTCCAAAAATTACGAAAAAGTTGTTTTTATTCTCCCCGCCCCGTATAATTGTCTGTTTTCTTTTTTTATTTGCTTTCCGAATTATTAATAATTATTATCTGGATAATTGAACGCTTAAAACAGTTTATAAACTGTTTTAAGCGTTCAATTTCCTCGTACAGTATAATTTTATTTTATTAGTAAGTAAAGTTATCGTTAAAGTGGCACTTAAATTCAAATGCCAAGGAAGTACCCACATAACCGCTCTTTTCTTTATGCATATGTTTTTATTTGACTTACATCCATTTATTGATTCAACAATTAACATTATTTACCAAACAAACAAATAATGGTACTATCTTCTCAAACTGCCTTATATTATTCACGAGTTTTCTTACAAGTTTTACTTCATGCCAATTATTTGTTTGTATAAATGTCTTTTAACCACCACTGGTTAAGGGTAGCTAAAATGTTTATTCCCTCAGTTAATTGCCATACATACACACATTGGCAAACCATGTTTCTTTCTAGATATGACTGATTAGGTAGAAGATTTTTCCGCAGTAGGTTGTTATTACTTTCTGTACCAACCTAATCTGTCCTGCTATTCAACTCATAGTTGGAGGGAGAAGAGATGGATTAGTCCCTTTTGCAAGACTATTTGTGCTTAAGTGAATGAAACTAATTTGACTGGAATTCGAACTCGGCTCTCCAGTTTCTCCTTCCGGGAACCAAGCTCTATGAATTAATTGAGAGAAGCTGCTGCCACTGCAATATTTGTACATTCCAGCCTTTTTCAGGTGCTAGGAATTTCAAACCAAACCCTTTATTGGGGTATCTCATGCAAAGCCACTTTTGGTAGTCATCTGATGTTCTATGTTATTTGTTCACCACTGCTGTAGCCTGGTATTGAACTCACAACACTTTGGGTCAAGTCACTGGAACACCTATATCCACTGTCCTTGAGGGCAACAGCAATTGAATTTCTGGGACTTATGAACCTAATGTTTCACTAAACTGTTTTACCAGAGTTCATTTTGCAATATTTTGATGTTAATGGTTTTCTCTAGTATTTTTTACCAGAGCTCATATTGTAATTTTTGACACTAAATTTTGTCTGGCACTTCATATTACTGGTTCCCATATTGTATTCATCTCTATGCTTGGTTTGCTTAGATTTTTGTAGCCTAGCATATGTGCTGATTCCTTAAGTTTATGCAGTTTCCAGTTTCTTTCTCTATTTATTATTTCAACTTCATCCCATAGGGGACGGTGATCTACTTTCTCTCTCCATATGTGGTCAGCTATGCCTGATTTTTCTATCTCTCCTCGTGTTATGGCCTTGTGATGTTCTTGTAGCCTTACCTTCAGGGGGCGGCCTGTTTCTCCTATATATTTCTTTCCGCAAGTACATGGAATGGCATACAAACAGTCCTTAGTCAAATCCTTCTCTGTTGGGGATTTTACTTGTCATGTACCCTGGATAATTGTTATGTTGTACTGACTATTGTTATGCTTATACTGACCATTTTCTGTTCGTATGTCTCTAGGTCATCACTTATGACTTTTGCTTGATGTTGCAGGCAGTGGATGATCCCTTTCTTTACATTGTATGGGTGGTGGGAGTTGAAGTTGAGATATTGTCTGATAGGTGTTGGCTTGTGGTATATAGATGTCTTGAACCCCCAGCCGTGTTCAAGCTATTAGCACATCCAGGAATGCCAATTTGTTGTCACTCTCTTTTTCCAACTGTATCAATAATCTTATGGAGTCCACATGGTCCAGTAGCATCTGGATCTCTTCCTGGTGTGGCCAGAGTATGAAGGTGTCATCAACGTATCCCAACGTATCTCTTTAAAATATTCCATGTATATGTCAGCAAGTGATGGTGATAATGGCGAGTCCATTGATAAGCCTTCATCCTGTCGATATATGTCTGATCCTAATTCAAAGAGTATTGTTTGTGTGCAGAAAGTCAGCATTTCCATCAGGTTATCTAGTGGAATACTTGTACATTCTCTTAGGGATGAGTCCAGGGCCAGTCTGTCCCTGACTACCAGTAGTGCCTCCACTGTGTGTACCTTGGTGAACAGACTCACCACATCCAGGCTCACCATCTGGTTGCATTGGATGGGAGCATCTTTGATAAGTTCCATGAAGTGGGCGGAGTTTTGAATGTATGATAGTGACTTTTCTATCAGTGGGTCAATTATATCTACAAGGAAGTGACTCAGAGGGTGGCACACTGAGCCTAGGCTGCTAACAACCGGCCTGAATGGAATACTTTCTTTGTGAATCTTAGGTAGACTGTACATGTGAGGTAGCTTGCTGTAACATTGAGATGACTGCCTGTGTATCCTAGGATGGAAGTGATCTTTGTTCTTGATTAGGATCTCTGACAGCTGTTGTTCCATTTTCAACGTTTGGTTTTTCTTTACCTTGCTATAGTTACCACTTCTAATATGGTCTTTCAGATGTTCTAATTCCTCTGTAGGTTCCTGATTGCCAGCTCCTCCTCTTTTGTGATGTTTGGATTGGGTGGTTTGGCTTTCTCCAATGTCTGTCTCACTTTCCATCTTAGCTCATCCGCTTGAGCCTGGGGGATGTTCAAGGCACTTTCCTTAATATAGGAAATGATGTCTAAGTACAGTATTCACCTGATGGTTGTTAAGACCCTGTTCCGCATTGACTCTTCAGTGATACTCAACTGATGTTGACTGATGCTGATAACTGTCTTCACAGAGTGGGGCTGATGGATCTCATGTGTTATTTTAAGCTATTAGAATTTAGAACTTAGAGCGTCAAGTTAAAGGAAGATAACTCATGACTACCAGAAGCGGCTTTGCACAAAGAATGAGAATGATATATCCCAGTGATCGGTTCAAAATTACTAGCATCTAAAAAAGGCTGAAGCATACAACAGGAAAAACTTTGTGAAAATGGCAACAAAGATGTGGACAATAGTCTGAATAATGCAAATAGCATAATATTTTTAATATTAGAATCATTTTTTCTTCTACATTCTAGTCATGTGTGTGTGTGTGTGTGTGTGTGTGTGTGTGTGTGTGTGTGTGTGTGTATTGATTGTTTAATTTATATGATACAAATCCTATATCATCCATCAACCAACTAAAAAAAACACAAAATCATATTCAAACGACTAAAATCATTTGGGAAAAATCCAAAGTAAAATTGCACATTGACAAAAGTGGATTCAAACGACTTTGGAAAAACCCAACTAAAAAAAATGCACAAGTCAGTGCAAAAAGCAAATTCTGAATCCTAATTGGATTAAAAACAGAAAATTAATATATGATATATTTTCACACCTAAGGGAAAAAGCCTGCTAGAGCTGGCATCATGAGAAGCTTCACGATTTAAACCACAACACTAACCTATCAAAAGCAGTCAGTCAGATGTGAGCAGTATCTGATAACATCTTGCCACCATGTAAGGAAAAAAACTTCAAACTGACTAGCCTTTGCTGCCAATTTTCTTTTCTTCTTTTTCACTCCATGCCAACTCGGAAGTAGGGCACGCCACAGCTTCATTCAACCTCTTCTTCTAATGTCCTTTTCTTCATTTTCACACCACACCGCCAAAGAGAACAACAACGACAAAATGGATGCATTAAGCACAACTTCTTTATTAGTTTTGCCTTCTCTCTCAACCTGTCATAACCTACCAAAAAGAGGAAGGAATAAAGACTTTACATTCTGCTATTACACAGCCATGAACTCTAAACTTCTGCGGACAATTTAAATATTTACATTTCTTTGCGGATCATTTTAATTACACAACTGCATACATTCTCTCCATGAACATTTTTCTTCTCACAAAGATATTATAGTGTTCAGTTAACAAAATTTCACTTATATTTTCCTTCTAACATTTTTGTCATTCTGTAAATAAATCTTCACTTTAACGTACACACAAAATATTTATCCTTTCACATTTTAACAACCAACCTTCAACCTTCTGATATTTAAATTGTGGGGACTTCGGACGTGTTTGGCACAAGGCCAATTTACCAAGCATCTTCAAGGCCCCTACAAATTACTTAGTTTTTGGTCATAATAAAATTAGACCAGTGCACATTTGTATTAAAATGTGTTCAATACAATTATATTGTAGAACTTCTGAATATTTTCCATTTGTAAACGAGTTATTACACTTTAATAATAATAACGTTAGAGAAAAGATCAGTTTTTTTTTGTTTTTTTTTTTTGATTATCTAAAAAAAAAATTTTAATCCCTTCTAAGATGTTCAAAATTATGGTAAAAAAAATCTTGTTTTGATTTTAATTAGTGGGTAACCAAATCGTTATGAGAGTTTACAATGGAAGACGTAATATTACATAACTCAGTTTTTCTGGTGACAAACACATTAATTTAGAAATTCTTGCAAAAATCAAATAATTATCCGATTTTAATAAAACTTTCAGGACCTATTCACAAATGAATAAAATTATTTTTTAAATTTTTATTTTTAAAAATCTTAGTAAAAATATATTTTTTATATCTGCTTCCCCCACCCCCACACAATAATTCCTGAAAATTTAAGAAATTAAATTTTGTTGGGAAAATTGGTTTTATTAATTAAAAACAGGACTCATTGGGGAATATAAATCATATATTATTTTTTCAAACATTTTACCTTTATTTACGAAAACCTATTTCCAATAGTAAAATAAAAAAATGCAATAAAACTCTGACATTATTCAATTTATAAAGTTTTAGCAATTTCTTAAAAATACTTCAAAGATTTGTTGTTGTTGTTGTTGTTGTTGTTAGTTTATTAACTTATTAAATGAAGATTATATTTAACAATCAAAAATTGAAAAGTTTAATACAAATCATTGTGCCTTCGTGTTTTTAAAAATAATTTTTTATGTTTTTGGTGTATTTGATGGTTTTATAGTTTTTTTGAATGGTAATTTCTATGTGTACATTAAAAGATCATGTGTTTCACGGTTTCTTCCCCTTACAAGAAAAAAAATTGTACTATAATATTACTTGTGATTGCCATAGAGCTTGCATCTGTCAAGCTGTCATCACATTTCAGATATGGGAGGTACAGGTCAGAAAATTTAACTATATGTTTAAGAAATAAATTTATTCTAAATTTCATGCTATAAATAATACTTGTGTAAATCAGATTAATTTAACAGTATTTTTGGAAAATTAGTAAATTTAATGTGTCACAGATATATATTTTATTTTTACAAGATTTAAAAATCTTAACCGTAATTAACTTTTGTTTACAACTTTGGCGATCACTCAAAAATAGCCAAAAAATTCCAAATTTTTTTTTTTAATTCAAAAATTTTAGATTTCAATGAATATAATTTCTGTTTGAAATACACCAGAATACTTTGCTTACTGGAAATAGTAAATTTAATCATCTAGCCTTCAGTTAAATCTAAAATAAAAGTTTCAAGAAAACTTTTTCATTTTTAAAAATTCAATTTAAAAGCTTGTTATCAAAAATGAGTAGAGGTACATATATATAACTTCATTCATTATTCTTCACAGCTAAAATGCTCAAATATTTGTTCAAAATGATATTTACAAAATCGATTTTACTGACAGTGTTGTCATCTGTATGCGGGTTGCAGAAGCATACTGTTGTGAACAAAGGAAACACCTTTCTATCAATAAAAAAAAGTAGTTACCTAAATCCAGGTCCTCGTGGGTTAACATTGTTTTGATTTAATCAGACTGCATGTATCTTTTTCTGTCTTTTTATTTTGTGTGTGTGTGTGTGTGTGTGTGTGTGTGTGTGTGTGTGTGCACGCGCATGCAATAAAAGATAAAAAATATTTCAGAGTTGAAAGTAGTATAGTATTGCTTGGATAAATTGCTAATAGTTTCAGTAATCATTTTGGAAAATGTATGAGAGTACACGGTGTAGTATTTTGAATGAGATTTTTTTAAAATTTTTAATCCTTTCTATCACATTCAAAATTTTTTTTCTTCGATGATAAACACATTCATTTGGTGATTCTTGCAAAAATGAAGTAATTGTCAGATTTTAATGAAACTTTCAAGACTTATTCACAAATGAATGAATTTATTTATTTTTAATATGTTCCCTCCCCACATTTAATTTCATGAAATTTCAAAAAATTATTTCATTAGTTAAAAACAGGTCTCCTTGAAGAATATAAATCAAGGTTTGTTTTTTTTAACTACTACTCATTACTTGAAAATCTATTTCAAATTGCAAAATAAAAAAAAATGCAATAAAACTGACATCATTTAATTAGAAAAGTTATTGATTTCATAAATAGGATTTATTAAGAACACTATTAAAAACACTTTTCTTTTCTTTTTTTTCAGTGAAATTTTACAAGATTTTTTTTTTTAAATTATAATAATTTACAATATATAAATCTTAAAATTTTACATTACTTAAATCTGGTTAGGTAATAATGCTAAGTGATAATTTACTAATCAAAAATTGAAAACCTTAATAAAAATCAATTTGCACCAACATTTTTTAAATTATTAATTTGTTTTTCTTAAATTATTAATTTGTATTTCTCATTAAGATCAGCATTATTAATTAACTATTATATCTACTAAATTTTTGTTGCTAAAAAAAAAAAACATATATATATATATATATATATATATATATATATATATATATATATATTTTAACAATTTCATTGATTTAGAAAGTTATTAGACGGGGGAGAGAAAAAGAACGCATACATGAATAAACCTACAAACATTCACATATGGAAAAATATTCACAAACATTAGTAAGAAAAAACATATACATAGTAATACACCCATGTATATATACATACACAAATTTCAAAATTTGGTCTTTATCGAGATGTCAATTTGTCTTAACTTTTAGGCAGACTAAATTGCTACATATTGGATACAGTCACGGCGGATTCATAAAATCACTGGCCTCATATGAATGGGGTCAGGATAGACATAATCATATTTCAATGCATGAACACATAAGCGGGAATAAATATATACTTACGCAAAAACATAAAACAAACTTAAATGCGTATGCATGTGCAAAACGTCATACATATATATATATATAGAGAGAGAGAGAGTTCAATACTGTTCATATGAAGTTATGACTGTAAGCCCCGGTTGTTTAGCTCGCGTGTGCGTGTGTCTCTGCGCACGTCAATGGTTGTATATATGTAAAATTATGTCTGTGTATGCGTAAGAGGCGTCATGACAAAAATACATATTCCCACCAAAGTCAATCCCACCTTCAACAAAAGTTCATCAATATACGTATCTCCGTATACATCCAGTATTTTAAAATAAAATTAAAACAGTTAGACGATCAAAAAAGCATGAAACTTAAGACATCTATCTATCTATCTATCTATCTATCTCTATATATATATATATATATATATATATATATATATATATATATATTGGAACCCGACATATGCGACCCTTTGTCAGTGACCATCTGTTGTTAACCATAGTTTTCCTATGCACAGCCAATTTGCTAATGTTAATTGACCTTTAGTGAGAGACCACCTCCAGAATGTGACTAGCAACTAATATCAAGGAGTGAAAATCACTGATGAAGCTAAAAAAAAATCCATTTTGGTTGTACAATATAAACTTCTAAATTAGGAGAAACTAAATGAGTAATCTATTTCATTTTGCTTTGATCTAAGTCAGGAACACTTCCTCGTTGGTTTGTTATTGTAGTGTTGTGTCAAACTGTTATTTCTTGTTGAAATGTACATTGCCTGAGTTCAACATGTATTGCATTTGACTTGTTCAAGGGATAAATTCAGGGATTGGGAAAATCACAATTATGTCCCTTTTTCAAATGTCTATCTCTTTCGTTCCTTAATTTTTTTGTGTATCTATCTACTCTATTTCTATCTGGGTATATCTATCTCTATCTCTCTGTCTATCTACCCCCACCCACGATCACAGTCAGTTTTTTGTATGTTTTTTTTTCATGTATTATGGCAGATTCTCTTTTGCTATCACTCACTTCTAAGAAAAAAACTGAACTATATACTTTTTTTATGTCCACTTAATAAATATTTTTTGTGAATAAATATTTTGATTTCTTGTTGACCGTTGTAAATACCTTTTTAAAATTTTAATATATATATATTACATTTGGAAACGAGTTATTACATGGCCTAGGTTTCTACCATGTGGTGTCTTCAGGTGATTTGCAATAACTGATTTTATCATTTACCGTTTTTTTTTAAGAACGCTCACATAATGTTTGTTTTTTTTAACACTCACGTGACGGAGAATTTTTGAACTCATGATTTTTAAAATTACAAGAAATTATAACGTTTTTATCCATGGTTGTATGAACCTAATAGGTATTTTTTAGTATGGTTACACTTAGTCATAATTTCTGTTCTTTCATTCAATAGTTCATTTTTGTTTGGGAATAGCATAATTGCTGACTTTTCTTTCAGGCACAGTCTACATATCTTGCCACCGTTGTTTTTATTATACTCCATGTTATGTTTGGGTCTTTTCCATATTTTGATTTCAATTTCCACACATGGCTATCCAATTTTGTACAGTTTTTTAAGTTTTCTATTTTGAATGTAGACTTGTGATTGAACCACCTGGTTTTAAAGGTGTCTTTGGTTGATCCCAAATATTCCTAAATTTTCCAGTTGATGTATAATTGCCATACATCCAGATTAAATTTATAAGGAAACTGCTCAAAGTTCACAATGTTTGTCCTAATATCTTCGACCATTGCTATCAAGAACATTCACAGCATCTCTTGCAATAAATAGATATTATGTATATGTGTGTATAAACTAAACGATTTATACAAGTCCTATTGTTAGCGTATATAAACTGTATGTAGATCATAAGATTTATTATCTGTTGATAGATTTCATGTACATGTATTGATGGATATATATTTCAGAATTGCTCATAATAAAATTGATAATTCTTTAATACTTTAAGTTCTTTGAATTATCTCTACCTTGTGAAATAATTTGTTCCTTTACCAAATGAGACGCAAATCTACACTTTAGCTTTTTAGGTACCTTCACTAATTAGCTGGAAAAACATCATAGTATGAAGAAAAAAGTCCTAAAATTTAATAAAACAAAGTTTTTTCATCAAAATGTTTGTTATTATTAAGAAAAAAGATCAAAGTATTTTTAATCATTTCTTACAAAGCTTGCTCGGCTGCCATTGCCCACGGGAATCATTTCTTCCAACTCTATCGTAACTACGCGTTGGACCAAAACAGGCGCCTTTTCACTTCAGCTCGTAATAAGTGTAAAAGGATACTTAATGAAGCTAAGATGTTGTTTGCTGCCAGAATGAAGCAACGCATAGAATGCTCTAAATTCGGCGCTAAAGACTACTGGCGACTCTGTAAAAGAGTACTTAACAAGAGCAAGTCCACAATACCCCCGCTAATCAACAAATTTGAGGTCCTCACCTCCCCAGCAGATAAGGCTGAATGCTTTGCCCGCAGATTCTCAAACAATTCGAGTCTGGACTCATCTGGAGTTTTTACACCAGACTTCTCACCTAGAACCGAGGCACAACTGAATGATGCCCACATTACACCTTCACTTGTCTCTAAGATAATCTTAAAACTTGACCCTCACAAAGCGAGCGGTGGTGACGGAATCCCAACCATAGTCTTAAAGAAATGTGCCCCTGAACTCTCCTCTGTCCTTTCTAAGCTCTACAACCTCTGCCTATCTGCTTCCTGCTTACCTACCTGTTGGAAATCTTCCTCTGTAGTTCCTATATTTAAAAACACTGGAGAACCCTCTGACCCTGCAAATTACCACCCTATCATCCTTCCGATCTTTGGCAAAATGTTCGAAGCCATTATCAACACCGAGGTGGTTCAGCATCTCACAGCACACAGGCTCCTCTCGGACAAGCAATATGGTTTCCGCTTCACCAGGTCTACTGCTGATATGCTAACGACCATCACTGAGTACATATACCAGGCACTCGACAGGAATGGCGAGGCCCGAACCGTTGCATTGGATATATCTAAGGCGTTCGACAGAGTTTGGCATGCTGGCCTTCTATGTAAACTGCGGAGCTATGGTATAACTGGACATTTGTTTGAACTAATCCAGTCATTCCTCTCTAACTGCACAATGAAGGTGGTATTAAACGGACATGCCTCCCAGAACAACCATACAAACGCAGGTGTCCCCCAAGGCTCCATCTTAGGTCCTACACTCTTCCTGATATACATTAATGATCTCCTTGATTCCATAAGAGCCCAAGTAGGTTTGTACACCAATGACACCACAGTTTACTCTCGCCTCCAACAAAAATCTGGTGTAGGCGTCAAAGCTAACCTCGCAGCCGAGATTGAAAAAGACCTTCAATCCATATTGGACTGGGGTAAGAAATGGCTAGTAAATTTTAATGCTTCTAAAACGAAGCTACTCTCAATTAACCATCATCGACAATCTCACCTACCTCCCATTAGCATGGACCAGGCTTGCCTCCCAGAGAGTAAAACACTACGCCTCCTTGGTCTCACACTTTCAGCGGACCTCAAATGGAATGACTATATCGAATCCATTACTAAATCCGCTGCTATGAAAGTCGGTTCTCTGTGTAGTGCCCGGAAGTTTTTTTCCGTCTAAATCTATCCTGCACATATATAAATCTACCATCCGCCCGTGCATTGAATGCTGCTGTCATATCTGGTCGGGTGCCCCTGCTATTCTCCTCGGGCTTCTCGATAAGGTTCAGAGGAGGGTCTGTAATGTGATAGATACTGACTTGGCAGACCACCTGCAGTCTCTCTCCCACCGGCGCGACGGGGCTTCCCTGTGTCTCTTCTATAAATACTTTCACGGCTTCTGCTCCGATGAACTTAGATCACTGGTGCCCCCTAAATACGAATTTGCACGAGATACTAGATTAGCAACTAGATCCCACCTTTTTACAGTGAAACTGATAAAATACAACCGCAACTTCTACTCCAACAGTTTCTTTCCTCACACTTCCCGACTGTGGAATTCCCTTCCACACGATTGCTTCCCCGATGGATACAATCTCTAGGAGTTTAAATGTAAGGTCAATAGACACCTCCTAACACACTAACCTGCTCCCATTCCTCCTGACATTCCCTATGTCTAACATTCATTCCTCCTGACATTCCCTATGTCTAACATTCATTCCTCCTGACATTCCCTATGTCTTAACCCATTCATTCCTCCGCATTCCCTAATGTCTAACATTCATTCCTCCTGACATTCCCTATGTCTAACATTCATTCCTCCTGACATTCCCTATGTCTAACATTCATTCCTCCTGCAATTCCCTATGTCTTAACATTCATTCCTCCTGACATTCCCTATGTCTAACATTCATTCCTCCTGACATTCCCTATGTCTAACATTCATTCCTCCTGACATTCCCTATGTCTAACATTCATTCCTCCTGACATTCCCTATGTCTAACATTCATTCCTCCTGACATTCCCTATGTCTAACATTCATTCCTCCTGACATTCCCTATGTCTAACATTCATTCCTCCTGACATTCCCTATGTCTAACCACTCCTTCTCTTTACCTTCCTCTATGTAGCCCTATGCACAATAGTGGCAGTGGAATGCCTTGCTTGGGGTGAGATGATTAAAAAAAAAAAATCCATTCTAATATGTTTGAAATTTTGACCAAACTTTTACCAGAGTTTACTATGGATATCATGTAAAATTATGAAACTCAGTTTTTTTTTCTCTGTGAAAAGCACATTAATTTGGAAATTCTTGTAACAATGAAATAAATATTGGATTTTAATGAAACTTTTAGAACTTATTCACAAATGAATAAAATTATTTTGGGAATTATTATTTTTAGAAAATCTTGGTAAAAAGATTTTTTCCATGTAATTTCATGAAATTTAAAAAAATTTACTTCTGTTTCAAAAAATTGCTTTATTAGTTAAATGCAGGCCTCTTTGGGGGATGTAAATAATCTTTTTTTTCCTTCTTTCAAACAGTGTGCATTTTTTCCAAAAATCTGCTCTGAATAGTAAAATAAGTAAAATGCAATAAAACTATGACAATATTTAATTAGATAACCTTTTAATTGCTTCAATATATATATATATATTAAGGATATTATAGTCTGAAGAAAAAATTTTTTTTTGATGAATGATGAATTTTTACAAGAATTATTTTAATTTATCTTTTTTAATTATAATAATTTTTAAAGTTTCAAAACTATTTCTTAAGTTCTTCCAAGCTTTGTTGTGGTTAGGTTATTAAGTTATTTGTTAAAACTAATTTAGTAATTGAAAATTGAAAAGCAAATTTTCGAACTAAAAGATATTTAAAATAATTTTTGTGCGTGTGTGTTGGAATGTATTTTAAATATGGTATTTTGTATACGACATTAACAGGTTACATTTCACAGTTTCTTCCCTTTACAGGAAAAAAAATTTGAACAATTATGTTAATTCTGGTAAATCATACTTAGCTTCTCAATGCATCTTGCTGTCATCAATCACATTATGCATGAGAAAAATATGATCGCTGGGATTAAGAAAATACTTTCATTCTAAATATCATGCGATAAACAAATAATACTTGTTTAAAATTAGATTAATTTAACTTTAAATTTGATAATTTTCCAAAAATAACATGTCACACATGTATATTTTATTTTTGCAAGACTTTAAAACTGAGAAAACATTTGTTTACAAACCTGTCAAAATGGACAAAAAAATGATAAGTTTTGAAAACTCTAAAAAGTTGATATTCCAATCAATATAATTTCTAATTGAAATGCATCAGAGTATTTTGCTTATTGGAAATACTAAATTTAATCATTTAGCTTTCAATTAAAGCTAAAATGAAAGCTTCAAGAAAGCATTTTTATTTTTAAAAATTCACTTTAAAACTTAGGTATTGAAAATGAGTGATGGTACCTACTTTATATGTAGGAGAAATGTGAACTGACTGATCACTGATTCCTAACTTTGATCAGCCTTAAATTGTGTAACCTGACACTCTACATTTTGAGAAGAAATCACTAAAAGAATCAACTGTATAGTAGTGGGGGGAGTATTAGCTTATGTTTGTGTATTTTTTTCCTTTTTTTTTTTTTTTTTTTTTTTTTTTGACCTTCCAAAGATTAGCATCTCTGTCTTGACAGCTGTGATATTGTTGGTCTATGAAGGTGGTGGGTGAATTCTACATCTGAGATGAAAACAAGCTGCATGTTACCAAGCAGATGAAGCAATTTGTAACCAGTGGTTATCAGTTGAAAATGACTGACCTTTCTTGGTGATTAACAGTGAGTAGCTGATTAGGCTTCTCCACATGATCACAACTTATCTTGTGTCTGATAGGTTTTTGACACTTCCCTAACAGATCATATTCAAGGGAGGCTCCTTAACCTACAGCTGAGACCCTGCTATCAGTTAAACAGTACAAGTCTTTCTATTTCCATTTCCCTTCTCTTGGTGCCTCGAATTAACCAGTCTTGCTCTGTTTGCTGGCTTTTCATGGACTGAGATGAGCCAGATCTCATTTTGAACCACTTCTCTCTCTCCCAACCCTTAAAGTGTAGTTAGCAATAAGAAATGTCTCTGAGGCATTTAGGGGAAGTAATGGAGATAAACAGAGAAAGAAAGAGAGCCTGGCCAAATATTCAAGAAAATATTAATAATAATAATAATAAAAAAAAACTGGGGGAAATGAAAATGAAGTATTGTATTAAAAAAAAAAAGTGACTACGAGAAATTTGGTAAAGCAGGAAAAATGATAAACAAAAATTAAAAAAGAAAGAAAGTATCTCAATGTGGATGTATTATTCAATTGTAAAACTTCAGGGGAAGAAGAAAAATGTAAAAAAAGCAAATGTAAAGAGAAAAGAAGGAAAGAATGAAAATTCTGAACAATGACATATTGACAAGAAAGAAAAAATAAAGAAAGTAACAAAGAAAAATAAACAAAAACATGTAAACTTTTTAAATAATAGGATTGAAATAAAATCTAAGAATGAATATGGAAGGAAAAGCTTTGGATAAATGCAGATATGGAAATAAATATCATAATCAATAATAAAATTAAAAAGAAAAAGTTTGTTGAAAGAAGAAGTACTAGATAGTGAAAGAAGGTTGTTGGATTAAAATAAAAAAGGAACTAATTAAAAAGTAAGGGGCCTGTTTTGTTTTTAAGTAGAACATAAAGATAAAATTTAAAAAAATTCCCAATGAAAAGAAAAAGGTAGAGGGGAAAATGTTGTTGGTTTTACTCCTGACAACTTGTTGGCTTCTTACAAATAGGGTTTTAAAAATGTTTGTTTTATCTTTTTTCCTTCCTTTTTCTTATGTTTTGTCATTGTCCTCAAAGTTTTCCTTACATCAACCTGGTGTCTGTTCACTTTTTCCTTATCTGTTTCACTAACAAGCCTGAATGTCAGATACCAAATAAATTTGTACTTGACCAATCTTAATTGAAGATATCATGTTCCCAGATGTCAGAACCCTAAAGGGTTTTTATGACTTAGTCCTCTCCCCAACATCCCATCTTCTGTCAGTCCCATTTCCACAACACAATCAGTTATTTAAAAGTTAACCTGATCTCATTATGCAGAGACTTGTATAACTTTTCTTAAGTAAATTATAATAATGAAAAACTGTACACACTTGCACTTACACAGTAACTGAATAAGGCTCAAACACGTTGCCAGAAATTTGCATGTTAGCCTTTTTATTAAAATTATTGCATAGAAAGTGGTATATTGGATGCTTTAAAACTTGAAATACAGCTGTTTTAGACCCAGGGTTCTTTTCCAGGAATACTAGTCACAAATGTTTTACCATTTAGTCTTATTTTTGAGTCCACATTTGTTGAACTTGGCTAGCTTTTGACACAACATTATAGCCATCAACTTAGAAACTCATTCATAACTTGTTAGTTAAGGTTTGCATGCTAAAGCATTCTTTATGGAAGGTGCATATATTGTTTTGATATGATAGATTCAATTATTTAAAGAAAAAATAGACTTATTTGTCAGAAATCTTTAGGTGGCTTATCTATATACTTTGACACTAACAAACATATTTCAACAATATTTTCAAAACCCTCTTTAAGACATTTTATTTTTTTTTAATTTAATGTTCTACTGAAGATTCCATTTTTATTCAAATTGTTTGATCTGGTGAGGAGGTAAAATATAAAGAAATATTCCACTGTGTCTCTGGTATTAGTGCTTTATTTTGATTGCCTCAATGTGGTTATCAAGCTTGTCACACTAGAACCTATTACAACTGAGTAGTGAGTTCAATCCTCACTGAGTACCTCATACTTTCAGCCTTGTGTCACATCTAAGCAGTGTTTAGAAAATCTAGACACCTTGATGTGGTGAAATGGTTAGCAAGCTTGTTTTGTTAGAATCATTATAATTGAGTTGTGAGTTCGATCCTCATTGGGTGCACAATACTTTTTGCCTTATGCCACACTTAGAAAATCACAATTATGAACACCAAACCTATTAATAGTACACAAAATCTTTCTTAATGTTAGCTGTTAAGTAAAAATTTCAATTACCTTAAATAATTCTTAAAATATTGCTTTAGTTCACTTTCTCTTCCAATCTATTTTTAGTCTGTGTAGTCAAACCTGCTATGGCTTCACTTTAGTAAGTGAAACCATCTTGGTTTTTTCCTCCAACTTGAATACTTAAGCTCAAATAAAGACTAGTTTTTCGAATTTCAAAATCAGTTTTCTTGGAGATACTCACAGCATAATGTTCTTTACAGTTCCTCTGTCTAGGAGTCAAAATTTTTCTGTTCTTGTTATATCTGCAATACCCATGCTGTGAATCCCCTATCTTTACTTATTCCAACAGCTAATCCACTTTATTCCTACAGACTTTCACTTGTCCCTAACTTCCCACCCAACTCTTACACATATGGCTATTAGATTTCCTTGGTCGTACAGCATTATAGCAGGCCACAGCAATCAGTAGAGACAAAGAGGGAGGATGGTTTTGGACAACTTCCCGTCTTTCGTCTCTTATTATCATCGTCCTCCATTCGTATGTTGATGTGCCTTCTTCAACAGTGAAATCTGAACAGGTTATATTTGATCCCACTAAACATATGTCGATTGCTCGTCTGACATTTTCGATGGAACGCCAACAGGAAGCCATTAGCCTGCCTAGTGCTGCATCCAAAACTTTTCTTACTCTTTTCGTGGCAATGACAAATTTGAATTGCTTAGTCACAGAAGCAGACAATATTACTGTCTACAAGGTTCCTCTGTGATATTTTTGGCCACTTTGCAATTTTCACATGCTTTTTCTTTAGGTACCACCACAGACTTCCTAAAAATACCCGATGAGCACAATTTAAATACCTTATTTGAACTTAAATTTTAGTTCTTTCTGAAAGATTTTGATCTAAAGCTAATTCAAATTAAAAAAGAATTAATTTTCATGTATAAATTTTTTAGGAATTTTTAAAGTATTAGTTCTTTCTTTTGTCACTCATCAACTCATGGAGCCACTGTTTTATACAAAAAATTTAGATATTTAAAATTCTTTTTAAAATCCAATATTTGTCCTGGAAATGTATTTCAAAGTAAGTACATTTAAGAATTAATTAACTGGATTTTTTAAAAGTAACAGAAACAGAATGAAAATAACATTTTATTACATGAGGTTAAAAAACAAAATATAAATCTGTAATTCTACACCTGTCTGAAAAAGTGCAGGAAGAAGTAAAAATAAAACTTAAAGGAATATGGAAAGCTAGCAGTGCAGTATTCAAGAATTTGTTATTAATGTTTAAATCTAAATTTTCTTTAAACTCATATAAACAATAGTTTAAGAATATAATTTTTTATTCTATTTGTTTTTTTTTAAACTTAGTATAATGAATAATTTTATTTTTTATATTAAGTAAATGACAGATATGGAATTAGATTAATATCATAATACTCCTCCACAGTTAAAGCAAGATATCAAAATTATTTTCTTTTTGTACATCCATTCTAAAAATAATCTAAGTTGCTAAATGAAAAAAAATAAAATAAGATTCTTTTAAAAAGATGTTCACACTAAAAAAATGACATTAAACTTTACACTTTTAAATCTTCAAATATCTTTATTTAATAATATAAATTTGTGATGAACAACAACAGGATTAATTTCAAAATTACACGAAAAAATTACAAAGTAATTTTAAAAAAATAAATATTAAGTTTAGCTTCCTTTTTCTGTTGAATTTGAAATAAAATAACAAGTTTTATTAAATCATGTAACCCTAAAATTCTTAAAAATAATAAGTTTTCAGTTTTATTGAATTGCTTATGGCAAAGTGCAGGCTAAATTTTCTGTATGTTCACACTCAATATTGCATAAAGTTTTTCTCCAAGGATTTTCTATATAACTTTAAAAAAATTGGATGATCCCCACCACACACGCACATAATTAAAAAGTATACACAGGATATCAAGCTGAGATGGGGGTGAAGCATATCCCCCAAAATATTTCTCTAAGTTTTTTAATAACCTATTCAGTAAAATATTAATTCCTTACTAAATAAGCCATGAAAATTTTGTTTAAATCAGATAATTCTCTGAATTTTGGCAAATATTTTAAATTAATGGTGTCTATTTTTTTGCTTTCATTCTGGGAAAAAGTATCCATTTTGGTGGTACCTAAATTGTTTTAATTATTGCTAAGCATAATTTCATTCACTTTATTTTTCTATCTATATAATCAAAATATTTGTCAGAAAAATTAATCTATATTTTCTTAAAAGAAATCCTTCTGTAGCCTTTAAATAAATATGTAAACAGGTATTTATTTGCTGTCAGAATACACACATATACATACTGTCTGATGCATTTATCTACAATATCTGCATATTTGTCTCATGCTTGTAGACAGTGTTCCAACCCAGAAAAAAAATTTTCAATACTTATTTTCATAAATCTTTCTGACTAAATGATTATCATCGCAAACTCTTTTTACTAGGTATCCCAAACTAAAATTTTATATTCAATAATCTAAAAACTTTTAATGCAGACAGAGCTTGACAAATCATAAAAAGTGGTAACAAATTTATTTTGGTAACTCAATGAACAACCAAATTATGACCATTCAAATTCTTTGTTTCATGTGCTATTGGGCCAGAAACCAATGTTAATAGTATATAACTGAAGATGCACACGTCAAACAAGTGAAAAATTATTATGAATGTAATATCATGTAGGTAGTTTTTAAGTAAAAAAAAAAAAAAGATAATAGCAGTAGATTCAATAATTATTAGTTCCAATCAGCTTAAACATTGGAGAAAATTGTGTTCGCAACAATGAAATAAAAAATGGTATAAAAGTAACAGAATATAATTAAATATAAGTTTCATTTCAACAGTTAATGTATTGCAAATTATTAATATAGATTTAGCTATTTTTTTCTTTTTCAGTAGTACATCAGTAAACAGCCAAAAGTGCAAATTGACAGTAGGGCAAAAACAAGTTAAAAGTGTACTCTCATGAACCTGCCATAAAAAAAAAAGTATTCATTGATGGTACATATCTGAAACTTTCAACTTTATTTCTGCATTTCCTCTTCTAATGGTGATTTGCAGTTTGAATTTATTATTTATATTGGCTATAGCAGAAGTCATAGCCACAATTCCTGGAATACTCCTTACCCTATCTTTTCTTGAAGACAGTATATTGTGTTGTCTGGAAAATTCATCCCAATTTTTAGTTGTTCATGTTCCAACATGTTAGAACAAGTCAAATTTATCAACAGATATAATATGGTTACATTTCCATTTAGAACACACTTCAAACTGTCTCTTGAAAATGAAAAATGAAAATTACTTAATTCATGTCAATTTTATATGCCTATGAAAAGAGAAGATTATCAGGTGCATTTTAGACATTTGATGCTTTTTTATCAACGTAAAGGTAAAAATGCCTCACAAGCAACAAAAATTATATATGCTGTGTACAGTGAAAGTGTTTTAGCTGACAAAACTGTACAGAAGTGGTTCACTAAGTTTAGAGTTGGTGATTGTAGCTGTATTGATGAAGAATGCTCCAGAAGACCCCCTCCACACACACACACACACACACACACACACACACACAAGTCATGTTGTGCATCTGGTGTGATTGGAAAGGAATCCTATACTATGTGCTTCTGCCAAGTAACCAGTCAGTTGATTCTGAACAGTACTGCTAACATCTGAATGAATTAAAGGCAGCAATTCAAGAGAAACACACAGAATTGGTGAACAGGAAAGGTGTTGTTTTCCATTGGATAATGCCAGACCTCAGGTTTCTTTGGCTACCCAATAAAAATTCTTGCAGCTTGGCTGGGATGTGTTATCCTGCCTCCTATATTCACCAGACATTGCTTCATCAAATTTTCATTTATTCAGGTCCTTGTAAAATAATCTCAGTGGTAAAAAATTTTTATTCTTTGAATGACATAAAAAAACAACTTAATGAGTTCTTTGCTGAGAAACCACTGAAATTCTGTCAAAACCGAATATTTAAGTTGAAGTAAATATAAAGAAAGTTTGTGCAACAAAATGTTTCATATTTAGTTGAATAAATATGAATAATTTTGTTTTGTGTTTTAATTTTCCTTAAAAATCGGCACAAACTTTCTGGGCAATCCAATAATATCAAAGTCCCATCTAAAGACAAATGTTGACACCACTTGTAAATAAAGACCATCAAAAATAATTATTTCTGCCTTTGGTTGGAACTAAAATTTTCATTACAGAATTGAACAAAGATGTAATGACTTGGTCAATGTAAAAGTTGTAGTATACTGCAATGCATTGTCCTTGGCACTAGTAACTGAAGATCATTGAGGTAGTTCATCTTCATTACAAATGCTAGATTTGATTGAATTCTTATATACACTGAGTGCCTTTTGTTCCTTTAGAGATAGAGATGAAGTTCCATTAAAGGTTATATCACTGCAATGTCTATTCCCTCCATCAAACAGTTTTTAATATTGTCAGCAACCTTTTCATACATTGCAAGGAATTTGCAGTCTTAGAAGAAAACTACTTCTCAGGGCATGGAATTCATCATCCACTGAATAGAATACCTAATTACATTTCAATACTTGTATGGAGCCATGTGCCAAAGATATATGTATATAATTTAAGAAAATGTAAATAAGCTTTGAAATGAATCCCCAAATCATGAGAATTAGAGAAAATATTGGCAACCACAAAGGTAAATGAAAATGAATGACTATTAAAAAGAAAACTGGACAGTTTTTAAAGAAAAAAAAATTTTTTTTTGAACAAACGTAAGTTTGTGAAGATTAAAAAACCAAAAATATATCCAGTATATATATATATATATATATATATATATATATGTATTTTTTTTTTATAATATGAATTCTGTTTAATGCTTTTATAAAAAAATGCATAAAAAATAACAACCTAGGCAAAAATGATTTGATTATGACAGTTTGAACAAAATACAATGAATAAGTTCCAATATAGAGTTTTAGAATGCATCATTAAAGAAAATATAAGAAAAAATTGATGAAATAAGTTTGATTTAAAATGGAGTTCAGCTGGTGATGTTCATTCACTTGATAAGCAATACAAATTTCAATGTGTTGGACCCAGCAGTTTTACAATACCTTCTTTTTTATTTGTGTGTGCCTCAAGTTGTATGAGTACAGAGATATAAAAGTTGGTACCTTAAATAAAACCAAAATAATAAAACAATAGTTAAAGTTTAAATGCATTTAAGACAAAAATGAAAAATTTTTCTTAAAATCTTTAATTCCAAGCAAACATATTAAATTTAATATTCCTAATATGCAGAATATTTTGGTGTATTTCAAGCCAAATTTAAACTGATCAATAAGTTCATCTATATTGACAAACCAATCAATACAGCATAATTCCCTTTATAAAAAATATTTCAGAAATAAAATATTCTTTTCTGAAACATTATTTGAGAAAAATGAGCCAATTTAAAGTTTAATCTGAATTGAAACAATGCTTACTTTTAGTTTAAAATATCACAGAAAAGCATTTACAAAAATCAGCATGTTTATACATGCAAACAAAAAAATTAAATTTATTTTTAAAATACTAGTTGTTGAATTTTAGTGAGCTTTTCCATTTATTATTAGTAAATACAGTTTTAATCTAATAACAATATCACTTGGCTGCTACAAATCAATACAGAATTTTAAAAGATTTAAAAGTTCTAATTGAAACTAAAAAAGTAAACGATTCTTGTAAAAATTCATTAATTTTTAGAAGAATTGTTTTCATCAAAAAATTTATTTTCATAAGATAATAGTGTTGGTAATATTTTAATCATAAAATCAATAAAAAGCTTTTCTAATTAAATAATGTCTTAATTTTATTACAGTTTTTATTTTATGATTTAGAGTAGATTTTCTGTGACGAGGATTCCTGTTTGATAAAAAAATACATTTAAATTTTTCTTGGAAAAATATAAAAATTAAATTATACAAAAAAGAATTTCCTGAAATTTCATAAAATTAAATGATTTTAACAAATGTAAAAAAATATATATATTCCACATGATTTTCTGAAAAAGAAATTTTTAAAAAATATTATAATTCATTTTAAAATAATTCCTGAAAGTTTAATTATAATCTGGCAATTATCTGATTTTATGAGAATTTCCAATCAATGTGACTTTTTTTCTTATGAAAAGCTCAGTTTTCTTGTATAAATTTAAGGTCCCCTGTTGACACCAGAAAATCATGGTTTTTCACCAAAATTTTCAAGGTTCTGAAAAAGGATTAAAAAGAAAACTTTTATATAAAAATTTCTTTGAGATTTCATCTTAAAAATAAAAACTTCAATTTTGTTTTTATTATGTTTTGGCCATTTTCTTTTCCTTCGTGTATCCTCATGTATTGTGGGCATTGGGTATTCAGACATTTTTCATTCATTAGCTCAAACTTGCATGACTATATTGATATACCACTATGGATTGTTAAAAAATGCAGTTCTAGGAGCTTAGATTGAGTATCTATTACTCAATGGATGAGGGTTTGTCCACTTCTCTTTTGAGTCACACCCATTGACTGATTGGCTTTGTTCCCTCAGCCTTCTCTATTTCATCTAAAAGGAAGTCTCTAATCAGACATTGTTGATTCAGTTTACAGTGAGGATGGGAAATTAACAGCACACATGTTTGTTGTTGTTGGAGGATATTATCATATATGCTTTTATATATATATATATATATATATATATATTTATATATATATATATAGTTGAAACTTTTTTAGATATATATTTACTAAGCTTAGCAAATCTGGTACAAGGCCACATAATGGAAAAAGATGGTGTCCCACTAATTGTTCAGGTGAAGGAGGTTTGCTGTCAAAATCTGCATTTTTACATTGGATCAAACAGCTAATGCTAAAAAAAATATGCAAATACCTAAACCACCCAGTGCATGGGTGTGTGCGGAGGTAGTGAGAAATATGTGAAGACATATTCTTCCCCATCCCATTTCTTTCTTTCATCTTCCCTCTTTTTCTTTTCTCATTTTTTTCTGCTATTTTTTTTTTTTTCATTTCTAGCCTATCTTTATTTTTCTCCTGCCTCTTTTCATTTTTATTTCTTAAATTTCTTTTAACTTCATTTCTTTCAAAATTCATTGTATGAAGAAAAGATCTGTTCAAACTTAATGCCTGATTCTTGGTATGTCTGTCTGATGTCAGCTCCCCCCTGCCCACTGACACACCAATCTCTACATCTTTCATATTGCTCTCTTTCTTTCTGCTACTTTTGAAAGACAATTATATATAGAGAAGTAATTCATTATATTCTGATGTCAAGCAATGCTCACCTACTAAAAATAGAAGTGAGAAAGTCCTTTTAAATAATGAAGGGTTACATTTTAGCAGATTTAAAAATACACACACACAGTTCGTAAGCTGGTTTTTAAACACTAAACATTTGTCAGTTTTAATATTGTGCTTTTTTCCTTCTGTAGCTAATAATTGATAAAAAAAAAATCACAATTATTAAAAATGTTTCTATGTGAGCAATAATTTTTCTATTAAGAATTTTATGCAAACTTAATTTGCCTCAGGAAGGAGAATGGATTTAAAGATTTTAAAATATGCTTTCAGCAAAATGATGCCTGTTTTGCTTTACATTCATATATTTTTTAATTTACAAACATTTATTTTTTCTAGAATAAATATGTGAAACAGTCAACTATGTCTATTCCAATTTCTTGCATTAAAAATGTACAAAGATCGTTGTCATTTCTGCAAATATGTGTATATGTGTTGACATCTGATTTTTGACCAAGAAATCATTCATTCATTATACAGATCAAACTTGCTTTTTTTTGTTTTGTTAAAGTAACAACAAATTAAAGCATAAAATCATCCTGAGTTTCAATGATATCTAAATGCACCTACCATCAATGCCTGTCTATAAATTGATGGTCAGTCCATGTTGAATCATTTTACCTTAAAGGCCATTTCTCTTACCATTTATATTAAAAATAAATGCAGACAAAAATCAAATATTTTTAAATCAATTAGAAGCAAATGTCATTGTGTATTTGTGTGTGCATTCTTTTATGATACTTATTTTTTGTATAGTAATATGAATTGTTTCTTTTTCTTTCCCTGCCCAACCCAATAAAAATGTACAAGTCTACCTGTAATTTTTTCATATTTAAATTGGTTTTTAAAATTTGGACATATACACTAATAAGTAGGAAGCTAAATGCCTATTTAGTGCTTTTGTAACCAAATTTGATAATAAACTGATGCTAAAATAGGGAGATAGAAAAAGAAAATTTGAAGGTATTTAATCTAGCCACTCAAATGTAGCATTAGCGCACATTACGCTTAGATAAAATAGATCGAATCTTTTCAATAACTTGTATAAGCAAAATATTCTTTAATATTTCATTCAATATAGAATTCATTTATTCTAGAGAAATAACATGATCAGATAAGTTTTAATTTTCTCAGTCTGGTTCTTTTCAGCATGGAAACTTTTCCTGCTAGGACACTTAGAAAATTTCAGTGCCATGGTTAAAACTTCACTTACTACATTTAATAATAATAATTATTATGTTGATGGCAATGACCAGGTGCTATGTCACCTGCCAGAAGAATGTCATGTCAGTTTATTATCATGTTTTTTGTCACTTGCCATCACATGGAGATGAGATGACTTGTATTAGCAACAAGAATTCGTGCTGCTATCTTTAATCTCATCCATCCAAATTCTTCTTGAAGCATACACAAATACTTTCCTTATTAACAAATTCAAGACAATTACAAGTAAATTAAATGTTTAAGTGTGGAAAAGTATACAGATGGCAAAAAAGTAGCTTTTGGCTGTTACAAAATGTATAACTTTTCTATGTAACACAATGATTTATTACACATATATTAGTCTTATTCTACCTGTAACACTTGCATTAAATTTCTCACAATTCACACATTTTATTTTTTTATGTAAAAGCATACAAATTGAGTGCTGAAACAGTTTTTGATAAAAAAAATTACAAAAACATTGGTTTTTTTCTCTGTGCAAAAAATACTTAGTGTAACAAATGAGAAAAATTAATCAGGAAAGTAATGAAGTAACAGTAAAATCAGTGGGTAGCAATAAGTAAAACTAAAACTTTGCCAACATATACAAGGGTCAAATGTAGTTGGTGCTCAAAAAAAAACAATATTGACTAATTTTTCTTTGTCTCTACCATTAATGGCTAAAATTGTTGTGTCTCTATATATGTAATCATTAGCGCAAATGACTAGAACAACCATTCTAATAATAATTTTATATAGTCAGTAATATTCGTGTAAGATTTAATGATCAAATCTTGCATAAATATTTTTTCTGATGTGGATTAATTTATTTCATTTAAATAATCTGGAAACAAATCTATCTATCTATCTATCTATAATTATTATGTTTTTGGTCATAATTAAATTAGACCAGTACACATGTATTAAAAAGTGTTCAATACAGTTATATTGTTGAACTTTTGAATATTTTTCATTTAGAAATGAGTTATTTCATGACCTAGGTTTCTACCTTTTGGTATCTTCAGGTAATGTATAATAACTGATTTTACCTTTTTGCAAACGCTCACATAACAGGGATCTTTTATGAATTCGCAATTTTTAAAATTAGGAGAAGTTACTTAAGTGTCTTAGAACACTTTCATCCATGATTGTTTGATCCTAGTAGGTATTTATTGGTATGGTTACACTTGGACATAATTTCTGTTCTTTCATTTAGTAATTTATTTCTGTCTGGGAACGATATAATAGCTAATATTTCCTCCTGGCATAATCTGCATATTTTACCACCATTGTAAGGTTTGCCTATCTTTACTATGTTCCAAGTTATATTAGGATCTTTTCCATATTTCAACTTTAATTTCCACACTTGGCTAGCCAGTTTTGTACAATTTTTGAGGTTTTCCAGTTTAAATGTAGACTTATGATTATTCCATCTAACTTTAAAACTGTCTTTGGTGGATCTTAAATATGTTTTACTTGACCATTTATGTTGTGTACTTTTTCTTTGTAAATAATACCTTTTCTATTACAAAGTCTGTTAATTGGGCATTTTATTTTTGTCCCTACAGTTACATTCCTTGTTAATGATGTTGTTTTGTACCTTGTTATTTAGGTTTCTGGTGTTTTTTTTGTTTTTTTTTTTTATGTAATCTAAATTATGAGTACAGCTATAATTCAGTTTGATTGAATTCCTATTGAAAATTTTGTTTAATTCTGAGTTTTTTGGAAAATGTGTGTCAATTAGTTTAAAAAATATTTGTCCTATTTTGGTTTTTACTTCTAAGTTAAATGGTGGGTTGAACCAGATAATGTTTCGATTTCTATAATTGTCTTTCATTTGTCTACTTGGATGGGGTTTATATTCTAAAATGGTCTTATGGCCAGATTTTTTTAAGGCGTTTTCATAATCTTTTTTATTTTCATTAAATATTGCTTTGTTTGATGAATTTGTTGATAGCCTGTGCTCTATTTATTTATGGATGTGCTTGATTATGCTTGTGGGATGGTTAGATCTTATGTTTACATACATTAAAGTTGTATTTGCTTTCATATATGGAGAGACACTGCCAGTTTGTAACTTAAATTTTACATCTAAATATTGGATTACCTTATTTGTTTCAACTACTATTTCAAACTACCTCTTTAAAGAGTTTGTAAAGTATTTTCCTTATTCTATCATTCTCTCTTTTATTGTCCGATGCTATCATTAATCCATCATGTCTGTATAATCCATGGTTGTCTATGTGGATTATTTCATTGATTTTACTTAGGATGTGTATTCCCATCAATTATGAAATTTCAGCTTCATCAAACGAGCCTTGTGGTACGTCAAATGTGCCTTTTTTTTAATTTTTTAATCCATGCTTCACCATTGTGGAACAGTATAGATTTTTGGCAATGTAGAAAATGTACATTACTGAAAATCCATACTATTCATCGCATGGTTTTGACAATGTTCCGTGAGAATTCGTTTTGAAATTTGTGTCCATGCTGTTTTTATATTGCATCCCACAATTCTTCTAGATTGGTTGATTGCACATCCAGGATTTGAATCTCCTTATCTACTACATTTCAAAGGTTCTCTATTGGATTAACATCTGGTTACTGTGTGTAATCTACTTAGCCAAAATACCTAGGTAAGCTGTAGCATTTAAAAATCTTTTATGGATAGTAATGCGGCCCCTAGTGAATGCCAAAAAAACATTCCCTGTAACATTACACTACTACCACTAACTTAAACTATTGATATTAGGTTGTCCCAGAAGTTCGTAAACACTTGCAAAAAATTGAAATTTTACTCGCTAAGTAATCTAAGGTTACCAGAAAACACTTGCAAAAACTGAAATTTTACTCGCAAAACAACAAAAATTATTGCTTAAAATAAAGACCATCATTTTCCAAGACTTTCTGCCATCGATCTGCAAGCTTTTGGATCTGGTCAAAGTACCATTCAGCAGGCTTCGAATCAAAGAATTCTTGACACACTTCCTCAACTTCATCAAACAAGTCAAATCGGCAGCCCTTCAGAAAGTGTTGCATTGACTGGAAAAGGCCATAATCTGATGGAGCACAGTCAGGACTGTAGGCTGGATGTGGCAGAACCTCAATGCTGTCCATCTCTTCAAACTTGTCTTTGGTCTTCCTGACGGTGTGTGGCTTGGCATTGTCCTGCTGCATCAAAGTGCGCTTTTGGTTGATCAGAGCCAGGTACTTTTGCTTCAACTTTTCGTAGACCCGCTCAAGTTGCTGACAGTAAAGTTCGGCATTGATGGCCCGACCATTCAGAACCAACTCAAAATGCACGATTCCTTCAAAGTTCCACCAAACGCACAACATGACTTTCTTGCCGAAGTGATCTTTTTTTGGAACTGATGGTGTCTCTTGCCCTTTCTGAACTCATTGCTTGTCTCGATTGTGCTGGACCAGATAGACCCATTTCGCAAGTGTTTACAAACTTTTGGGACAACCCAATACAAAGCAGAATGGACCCATTCTTTTTATATTGTTTACAACATTTTTCTTGTCTTTTAATGTCAATTTCTTTTTATCCCTTACTAATTGTAGGCTCAGTTTCTTTATCTGACAGGAGTGACATCTGATGAAGTCTTCTGATGCTGTAACACATCTGCTTCAAGGTTCATTATGATGCTCTTTTGTATATGTCTATTGTAAAGAGGGATTATTTGAGCTACTATTGCTCTTCTATGAGCTTGAAACAATTTGACCATTCTCTTCTGATCTTTTTATTAACCAGGCATTTCCATCCATAGAATTGTTACTCAATGGATTTTTTCCTTTTTCTGATTAATCTCTGTTAACCATTATTATGGTTGTGCATGAAAATCCTAATAGATGTCCTAGCATCAATGACCATGTCACATTCAAAGTCACTGAAATCATCTTTCTTTGCCCATACTAATGCTTGAAATGAAATTCAGCAAGTTGATATGATCTTGTTTAAATGCTTATATCTATTAAATTGATGGCATGTCATTTGCTGATCAGAAATAAAAGAACATTTGTTCAAATGCACCTAAGTGGCCAGTGAGTGCATGTATATATATATATATATATATATATATATATATCCATTCTATGAAAAAAAAAATTAAGTCTTTACTACTGTTAAGTTTTCATATATGAGTCTTCAGTTATACAAACCATTATTACAACAAAAAGTTACAGATATTACCAATAACAAGTACACATCACAGGGAATTTTTTAAAAGTTCTTGAGCCAACTCGCCTTTTGGTCATCATGTGGATGTAGGTAATATAGTAGGAATTTGTTTTCATGTCTGACTTTCGAAATGAGCCTTGATCTTTTATTTATGAGTAAATTTTTTCTGGAAAGGTAATCCTAGCTATTTTCTCCTCTTGGCAAAGGTTACAATGTTTTTGAGTTGTTCTTGTAAGTTGATGCTATTTCTCTTATATTCTATATTATTTTTGGTGTGTTTTGGTTAGTTTTTGGTTACTATTTATACATTGAGACAACTTGTGCTATTTGCATAGTTTTGCTGTTAATTGATGTTTTGTTTCTCTGTTTCTATATATTCTGTAAAATATTTTTAGTTTTCCTTTGGAGCTTACTGTAGTTCTGTATATTGCATTATTTTGTAGGCAGTTACCAACCATTTAGTGGTCATTCATACTTTACTCTGTAGATACTTGTAATGTACTGGTGATTATGTTGTATTTTTTATTTATTTCCAATATGTTTTCATTGCAGATATTGCTAAGTTTTAGAGCATTTGTGTTGAATAATTCATAGTTCACTTGATTTTGAGAAGTGTTTGTCAATGACTTTAATGTTTATTTTATCTATATTTGTTCTTACATTTCTGTTCTATGAACCATATGATGTTTCTATTTTTGTTAGGTCTTTTTGTTTTTTGTTTTTTCGGATGTGTGTTGTGGTCCAGTGGATATCGACTCGGAACAAGAAATCTTAGAGCTGAGTTCAAATTCCAGTTGAATTTGTTGCAATCATATATGTGCAAATACCCTTGGGAAAGGTATTAATCCGTCTCTTCCCTCCAGCTATGGGTCAAATAACAGGATAGATTGGGTTCTATAGCCTTGGTTGGCAACCAGTCTACTGCAGAAAGCAATGGCAACCTACTGCGGGATAATTTTCTGCCCAGTCAGTCATGTCTCTTTCGAGACATGATCACCCAAAGTGTGTATCACGAATGGCACTTAACTGACTGACTTTTTGTTTAGTTAGGTTTAAATGTGTGTCTTTGATACCCACTTTTTGCTTCATTGTAATGTTTTACATTTGATGAGTTATTAGATGATCTGTGGTTGATAGATTTGTTTGATTATGCAGGCTGGGGGATGTGTGCATATAAAGTGTTTTGTTGTTTGATCTTATGGACTTGAATATATTGTTATATGACCATTTTTACTTTGTTTTATATATAATATAATTTTGAGACAGTCATGCACTTATATTAATTGTTTCTGTAATGTGTTTAAAACAAAATAAACATAAATATAAAAATTGTAAGCATAAAATAGAAAAAATTAAACAAACTTAATAACAGTATAAAAAAATATATAAAAATATTAAGTTGTCACAAAAATAATAGCCAATTTTAAAAACAATTTTATTCTTGAAAAATTAACTGTAATGTTGAAATTAGTCAAAATACAAGCCTTGAGCATCTGTCTACCTCTACCATCAATCGATGAGATTATTTATTTCTTATTGATAAAAAGTTATTGGCTATAATGCAAAATCTTTGAAAGCTGATTCCACCACTGGTTTGAACCAAAATGTGTGCTGACACCAAGCCTCTTAGACATTTTTCTGACACTTTCATGTGGGTTTTGCTCAACAAACACTTGCAATTTGTTGTTGTCAAGACTGCATGACCGTCCACTACCTTCTTCATTTTCAAGGCTCCCATCACCAGTACAGAATTTCTGAAATCACCTTTTTACTTGTGGACCTATCTCCCCATGCCCTGTTAATATTGGCAGAAGTTTGGGAGGCACTGTACCCAAGTTTGAACTCATGCAAGAAAAGTAAACTAAGACCATGTTTTATCATATTCATAATTAAAGGCTTCTATGCCTCAAGAATATATCTGTCTAAAAATGAGTTAAAAATCATGAAAGATCTCACAGTAATTATTATGTATACCAAAGTTCATCTAATATATACGGTAAATACTATGTTAAAATGGCTTTTCTAAATTTAACACTTCGAACTGCCATTATTTTTGTAACAACCTAATAAAAAACAAAAAAAAGATAACAGAAATATTTGCCAAAAAATTATAGTTAACTCCTTCATTTAAGAAATGAAAAATATAATGGTCCATTAGTGTATATAAATAAAAATTATCATCATCTAATGTAGTGAGATCAAACAACAATGTAGTGAGGAAAGATAAAAGTTGGTTATATAGTTAGATCTAAATGACTGCACCCAACAGACCTAAAACAATTGTTACAGATCTTTTTTAAAGGAATGTGTGTTTGAGTCTTGCTGGAGACTTTACTTTTGTTTCTTGTTGCTGCCTCATGGCTGTAAAATGACAGTCTGAAAGTTGAAAATAAATATACAGTCTGTTAGTTTAAGTATGTTCTGTTGCTATTGTCTCAAGATAAATTATCCACGGTTGGTGAATTGATTGACCAAAATGCTTTTACTAATAAAATTTGGAATATTAATGACTATTCTCATAGGCAAAGGTCAGAAAACCCCTAAAGTTATTTGGTAAAATAGAGAATCTCGTTCAAAAATTAGGTAGAAATAATGAAAATTGTTTTTCATTTTTTGGAAGTGTATTATCCCCTTAACTAAAGCAAATTAATCAAAGAATAATTTTTTAAAATTGTATAATAGTTTAATGTGATTTTTTACTTGGTAAGTAGTTCATAAAAATAAAAATATTTTTTCTTGTATACATTTCATTATCACTATAAGTTTAAATAATTATTTTTTATCATATGCTAACATTTCTATCTGGCATTGTGTGGATTGAGTTCCTTTCCTTTGCTTTACTGAATTACTGAGTTGTTTCTTTGAGAAAATTGGATATGTCATTGTATTAGTGAACTTGATGCAATTAAAATAGTCTCATCTGTTTAGACATTTTAGTAATTGTTCATATTTATTTATTTATTCAGATATAGCATGTAAGTGATGTAACACAATGGAAAGCATAATAGCTTAAGAAGGGATTCAAATTCTGTTGAAAGATTAAATGGACAGAGAGGAGAAATTATCGACACTACTGCAATGCATGGGGTGTTTACTGTATTAAATAAAGTATAAAATATTCAACTTTTTCCTTTCAAGTTTTTTGTTATACACAAATCACATTTTAAACAATAAATTGTTTGCTTTTTCCTTTAAATAGACCCAATAGAGATAAAGAAATGAATCTCTAATGAAACAAAACAAATTGAGTAATTTATTTTTATGAACAAAACTTGAAAAATATCTCTGAAATGAATATTTAGAGTTTCCAAAAATGTCAGCATTATTTTCTTCTGTTTACACATTGCTGACTACTCTTTATTCGCAATCTGTGATTTAAATGCTAAAGTCATTAGCACTTTCAGTTCAGAAAATGGCTAACTTATAAAAATCACATAAGTCCAAATTAAATATGAATATCAATACAGTTATTCTTTAAATTAAATTTTAGCTGAATATGCAAATTAGCTATTTCCATTAAGAAAGAATTCCCAAGTTGAGAAGATACATACATAAGATATATACTGGTAATTGTAAATGATAAAACATTTATTTGATTTCACAGTTTTATGTTATATTTTCATACACATAACTGATAACCAGCTTTGTTTATATATATATATATATATATATATATATATATATATAAACAAAGCTGGTTATCAGTTTATACACACACACACCACTGAGAGGGTGCGATGGATAAATTGTCGTTTAAATTATGCAAAATTGAAAATAACACTGACATCTCATTTTTGCAGATATATTTACCGAATACTACTTGAAATTAAAGAGTGAATTTATTCAATGAAATCACCATTGGCCTCCAAACAACTTTGGAATCTCCCACAAAACTGCTTCCCACCCATAATATTCAAAGGGTGGCAGGCTGGAAAGTTAGGTGGCCAGATGTAAGGGGTAATGTAGTTGCAGAAATTGTTTGACAGCCATGACTGGGTTCTTCTGCTTATGTTGCTTGGTGCAGAATCCTGTTGCTAGACATAGGGTCTTCCAACAGCCATCCTCCAGAACAGCACTACCTTCTAGGCCTCTATGAGGAAGATGAATGGAGGCATAACATCACCATCACTAGTAATCACTCCAAATACTATTGTAATCACCATTAGACTCATCCAACTGTTTCCGAATCCTCTGCACTATTATCAGATTGGCACTCAAATACCCTGAAATGTTTGTATTAGAGCTTCCAGCATTAATGCCAAGTAGTACAATATGCCATGTCCAAATTTCTGGTAGAGTGAACTGCATCAAGATGCTCTTTTTCTCACAGACTCTACTATGCCTTACAATTAACATAATCAGAAACAAACAATGCATATACATGAAATTAAAAATATAAAATAGGGACTATTTACTCATCACCCCCGTTTATAACCAAGTATAGGGTAGGTATGGATGGAATAAAAGTCTTTATCCAAAGAATTGCTTTATTTTGATTAGTCCACTCTGTCTATGTAACAATATCTCCCTGATTAAGGGGGTTTGGCTAGTCTTGAACCTTTTAAAACTCTACAACTTGAAATAAGCTTCATCGATTGATAAGACACAGATAGTGTCGAAACAAAATGGCTACTTTTGTAGTGACATTATAACATATTTATGTCATAAATTATAATTAGTTTTTAAGTTTTGTAATGAATGTACATACTCACTTTGAGCTTTTTATATTAGTAGTCAGTCAGTTAGTTAAGCGCTATATGTGATACATGCTTGGGTGATCATGTCTCGAAAGAGACATGACTGACTGGGCAGAAGATTATCCCGCATTAGGTTGCCATTGCTTTCTGCGGTAGACTGGTTGCCGACCAAGGCTATAGAACCCCATCTGTCCTGCTATTTAACCCATAACTGGAAGGAAGAGATGGATTAATACCTTTCCCAAGGGTATTTGCGCGTAAATGAATACAATGGATTCAACTGGAATTCGAACTCGGCTCTCTGGTTTCTTGTTCTGAGCCAGTATCCACTGTACCACAACACACATTAAATTAATGTGCCAATTTCATTTATAACTTCACATTTAATAAAAAAGTTAATCAATAAAAAAGTTAATCAATATGCTCAGGAAGTACTTTAAGGGTTATTATATTATCATTATTATTATTATTATACATTTGAAGTAGAGTTTTAGATATCACTAATAAATTAAGTCTAGACGGTTATCTAGGTTTATTTAACAGCAAAAGTATCTCTTTAAAAAATAAGATGTGCAATTTTATAAGCTTCATGGCTCTAATACAATCAATAATGTCATCAAATAAGGCTCCAGTATTTTATTTTAAATGATAGTAATTTTAAATTGTGATTAAAATGCCACCCTTGTGTGATTCTGTTATGGTCTGATGTTTTCTTTTATTTGAAAAGTCAGAATAATATCAAAAGAAAAAAATCTTTTGTTCTTTGTATAGAAACATTTGGACAATATAGAGTTCCCCAAATTTTCAGTTTGTAATATTATTTCTCCAAAGACTCGAACTTGTATAACAGTAAATTTAAGGTAAAACAAAAGATTCCTTCAACTCCCAACCTCTCTTTTCATCTCTATCTCTCTCACTTTATCATATATGTTGTTTATATAACTGTGTTTGACTGTATATGTACAGATAAAAATTCATAAGCATAAAGTTGTACATTTTATTTTTATGCACATGTGTGTGCATATAAATTTGCAAATGTTGAGTTTTCTCTTTATCTAGTTTGTAAGTGGTAATAAATGCAGGTCGGATCACAAGTCAAAGTCGACACTTTGGAATGCCTGCAATTCACTTTTCACCAATTATCATTTAATATTTTTCTTTTCAAGTAAAAGCTTAAATATATATTTAAAACCTGCCTTCACCATGACATCTGTACCCTTTACTCTGCTTCATCCCTAACCTACCCACCAAATTTGCAATTTGAAATTCAAACATCATGAGCCATTTCTAAAATGTTGCTGACAGTTTTTAGAATCTGTCAGATTCTGTTTTCTCATTGATGGGAGCTCACTAATTCCTGAGGTTGTAAAACCGCAAAAGCCCGTTCTTTTCTACAATCATCAGAACTAATATTGATATATAAATGACCAAAACATTTGAAATCTTCCTATTTGTAAAGCAAATCTATGCACAACAGTAAAAAAAAAAGTTGCTGGTGCACATATTTAAATCTTAGTAAGAAAATAAATGTAGATATGAAATGTGTCTGTGTGTTTAATAAAAAATTAAACAGAATAACTAGAATGAAAGTAGAAAAAAAGGTATTACAACTATTTTGTAACGCTTTCTAGTTTAGAAGGCCATAAACTGGTTGCCAGCCAAGGCTATAGAACCTAATCTGTCTTATTATTTAACCCATAACTGGAATGAAGAGACAGATTAATACCTTTCCCAAGAGTATTTGTGTGTGAGTGAATACGAGGAATTCAACTGGAATTTGAACTCAGCTCCCTGATTTGTTGTTCCAAGTTGGTATCCATTGCACCACAACGCACATCCTGATACATGGCATGTTACTAGATTTTCATTTCTCTTTCAGTCATATCAAGAGCATTAATATGGCAGCTTTCAATTTGACACAAAATATAAAGAAATATTTTGCTCATAACATTGAACTCTAATTTGGTCAGGTAAACAGGAGGTTGACAGGTGGCTCTACACAGATTTCATGGAGGTAATCATAGCAATGAACACCAGGTTTACATTGCCTGTGATGGTTCTGGGCATATCACACAATTTGAGTCATGTCATGCTGCCCTAATTCATTCTACTGGACATCAAGGTTAATGCCATTATTTACATTATAGAACATTTTTTACATGTCCCATCAATGTATTTACTTTATTTTTGATTACCATTTATTCTAAACTGCATAGAATTCTATTAATGAAAGAAAAGTCCTTAGAAGACAGTAAAAAGTATCTAAAAGAGATGTTTGTTTTCCTTTTTATTGAAACAAACAAAAAATGGAATTCTGAAAGTATGGAATTCTTAAATCTACAATTTTTACTTAATGATTTAATGACCTAAAGAAACTTTTTTGACAAATTCTCTCTCACTCTGTGTGTGCGTGCACACACACACACACAAACACACACACACACACACACACACACACATATATATATATATATATATATATATATATGGGGAAGTGGAAAACTTCTGGACCCAACCAACAAAATCTTCATAATAAATATAAAATATGACTCAAATAAACCTATCAAAATCTGTAAAAATGACTAGAATTTAATATATTTTAAAGCCAGCAGAATTTTGTGAATAAAGTGCTCAGCAGATAACTATATTGTCAATTTTCATTAAATCTATAAATGTTCAGTGGCTTTAACCACTGAAAATTTATTTAATAATATATGTAAGATGTATAGAAAAGAGTTGCTCCCAAAAAATTTATGGAATTTAACTATGAATGGCAATAATTAAAATCCTGAAAATTTGGTGTATCCTTTTAAGATACCCACTAGTTGCAGGCAAAAGTACTACATTTAGATTGTCAGTAGTGTTGAAATTCACAAATATTGAGGAATTCTTCAAGGCTGTTTGATTAGTGTTTCTAAATGGGTCAGAAAAACTTTGAAAAATATAAAAATAATTTTTTTGTTTTATTTTACAAAATTAAATTTATAAATGATACAAATTTTAATTATGATTGAAAAATTATGTAGTCTTTGCTAGAAAGATAAAAATTTTCTTGTTAGCATTTTAGATAATGTAAAAATTAAATATATTAGATAATTTGTGATTTTTTGTAATCCTTTGTTGTGTGTTCCTATCTTTAGAAATTTATTTTTCCAGATTCTTTTGACTTTATAATGCTTTTTCATTTATTCCCCTTTTGTTTTATATACTTTTATAATTATTTATTTTAATTCTGAACACATTTAAAATATATTGGGATGTTCAAATGTTCAATCTTGCTTGTATTTTTTCATATTGTATTTTTAATTTAATTTAGAGATTTCTAATTTGATTATTTTTCAAATATGTTTAAATATGTGAACATTTATTTATATCTCACATCCTCACTTTTTATTTTTTTATTTTATTCTTTTTACTGGTTTGTTTGCATTTCACACATATTACATTTTTTATTGTGTGAATTTCCTCTTTCTTATTGTTTTCTGTTTTTAAAATAATCTTTTTTGCATTTTGATTTATTTTGTGTATTTTTCATGCTTGTGTATTCATGTATGTATGTATGTGTGTTTGGGCTTTTCATTTACTTGGCTTGTTTTCCAAACCTAGAGTTTCTAATTTCAAAATTTGATATGTGATCTTCTGGGCTTTTTTGTTCCATTTTTTTCCCTTTATTTTATTTTGTCCCATCATATTCCCTTCACCCACTCCCAACAAAATCTCTACTTTTCTACCTGCCATTTATCATATGCAACCCTCATCTACAAATCCTTCTTTCCCTTTCATACATATCACTTTTTTAAATCCCCCTATTTTTTGCCCCCCTCACATTCTTGTTTTCTATCTATCTATTACTAGCAGCATCCTTTCTTTCGTTTTCATTTCAAGAGATATTTGTCTACCCCAACCTTCTTTGGCTAACTTACAAAAGAACATAATCATTGCTCACTGTTTCTGTACACAAAAATGGCAGGTTTTCTTTCCTTTTTCATTTGCATGCTATAACGTTGCCATTTTTGATGGACTGTCATTCAGAAATGAAAAAGAAACAATGTTCAATTTTCAGATATATTCTTTACTTATTTGAATGCATTCTTTTTCAAGTAAGGTTTTTTTTATTTTATTCCACTTATCTTGTTATTTTTTTTTTTTTTTGGAGCATTTTGAAGATTTTGTTTTCGAGATTTCATTCATTGTTTGGATTGGTTAATTTTTTTAATATTTCTTCTTTTATTTACATTTATTTACTTTTAAAAATTTTCTCTTGACAGTTAATTGGTATGAAATATGTAGATGCATCTCTTGCAAACATTTCTTAACTTATTTAATGCTTTGCCATACATGTCACTGTATACCACACATGCATACTAAACTCCATACACATATTTAGTGAATGCATTTGTGTGCATATATATATATATATATTTGTGTGTACATGTGTGTATATATATATATATGTGTGTATGTGTGTATATATGTGTGCATGTCTGTGTATGTATGCATATATGTGCATGCATGTATGTGTATATATATGTGTGTGTGTATACATGTGTGTATATCACATATATATATATATATATTAAAATGCACATGCAGATACACATATATTAACTAAAGTTATCATCCAACATACACCTAAATAGACAGGTGTTTCTACACAAACATATACATATGCTATTATATAATTTACCATACAAAATATTCCGTGCACATATATTTAAAAATTATCTATTGCTTTAATACATGTGACACATATCTGACCATTATGAACTAACCCAAAATCATAATATATCAGTATTCCCTCTTTGTTTTTGCATTTTTCTCTTGGTCTCTGAAGAAGCTGTAATAAAAGTGGAACGTGTTAGATTGAGATTCATTTTCTGTTTGTTCTTTATCTTTTATTCTATCACATATATATATGTGTGTGTGTGTGCATGTATATATACATATGTGTATATATATCTATGCATCTATATATATTTATATCTTTCTGTGTGTATTTATGCATGTATGTATGTGTGTATATATGTGTATGCATCTGTGTATATATTTATATGTGTGTATATATATATGTTTGCATGTATATATTTATTTATGCATGTGTATATATATGAATGTGCAGCTATATATATATAAACGCATCACTCAGTAAATCCATGGCCTAACTAATAAAACAACAATTGTTAGGCAGATCCCTTTCCCTTGAGCATTCTTTTGAGGTCTGCAAACAGCAAGTAGTTGCTGGGGGCCAGATCTGGAAGCAATTTCAAGTGCAATTTATGTAGTTTTGCCATCATTGCAATTAATTTGTGACACGGTGCATTGCTTTGGTGAAAGATCACTTTTTCTTCTTCATTTGTCGCCATTTTTTGATGATTTCTTCCTTCAAACGCAACAGTAATGCAATATAATATTTACTATTGATGGTTCTTCTTTTCTCAAGATAATCAATGAACAAAATACCTTGTGCATCCCAAAATATGGAGGCCAAAACCTTGCCTGCTGATGTTTGCATCCTTGGTCTCTTTGGACGGTTTTCACCTGCTGCCAGTTTGACTCCAGATTGAAATGGTGGATCCATGTTTCATCCTTTGTCATATATTTACACAAAAAGCAGCTCAGACACAGTCACTTTCTCACCGGTGTAATGTGGCTTCCCTGTGTCTCTTCTACAAATACTTTCACAGCTTCTGCTCTGATAAACTTAGCTCACTGGTGCCCCTATATATAAATTTACTCAAGCCACAAGATTAGCAACTAGGTCTCACTCATTTAATGTGAAATCAATAAATTGTAAATGCAAATTCTATTCCAGCAGCTTCTTTTCTCGCACTTTCCGCCTGTGGAATTCTCTTTCATTTACTTGCTTTCCCGACAGCTACAATCTCCAAGAATTTAAATGTAAAGTCAATAGTCATCTCCTATCTCACTGACCTGCATCCTCTCTCTCATGCTCCCTTCTCCATCCACTCCACTCTCATCAGTATTTTCATCCTTCTCTTACCCACTTCCTGACACCCCTTATAACCTGTCACTCTTTCTCATAACTTTCCTCCTATGTAACACCCTGTAAAACAGTGGCAGTAAAATGCAGCACCCACTTTGAACACAGCTTTCTCATTGATAAATGTTCATGCAAAATGGTGAATACACTCCTTCTGGTATGCTCAATGTCTCTGCTATCTCATACAACTTTAATTTACAATCAGCCAAAATGCGTTTGTGGATTTTTTAGTGTGATCTGGGACCACTGCCAATTTTATGTGACCTGAGCATTCAGTATAATTTTATGTCTACACGACCGCATTTAAAGTCAATATGCAGCCTCTTTACCATTGTTTCTGATGGAACAGAGTTCGAATAACACTTATCAAGCCATTGTTTTGCTTGAACAGTACTTTTTCCCATCAGAAACCAATGCTTTATCAACACACAAAATTTAGATTTTTCCATTGTTTTGAAAATTTGCAACAGTAGCTTCACTTAAATAACTGTAATTTGTAAACTATTAATCCAGTTGGGTCCAAATTTTGTCACACATCATTTAAAGGTTGGTACTTCATAAAAATCACATGTATTTTTTATTAGTGGTGTCATCTATATGTCAGACCCAGGACTTATTGAGTGATGTGTATATTTATATATATATGAGTGTGTGTGTGTGTGTGTGTATATATATATATATATATATATATATATATATATTCTTTCATAATCATTTCGTCTCAAGCAAGGCAATACTGCCACTGGTGCGCAGAGGGTTGCAGTGAAAGAAAAGGAAAGAAAAAGAAAGAGGGAATACATTACTAGCAGCACAGTTTTTAACAAGGAGACTAAAAACTTTGTTTAAAGAGATATCACAAAAGAAATCAGGGAATGAGTCCCAGTTCACTCTTTGGTAGCAGTAAGAAATTCTACTGGAAGGAGGTTCATAGAAGGAAAGGGAGTGGAAAAAGATATTAACAAAAGCCACAGCTTAATCAGAGTTGCCAAGAGGGCAGAGCTGCATGGCATGGCATGGCAAGAATCAGGGATAGAAGTGAAGCAGAGATCTAGAAGAAAAGCATGTCCTTCAGGGTTACTGGGGAAATGCATGAGGAAATCCACCATTATATATTTATGTATGTGTGTGTGTGTTCTATATATGGGTATGTATTGTGCTTCTATCTATATAATTACATATAGATGTACGTGTGTGTGCATTTGTATATTATTTATGTGTGTGTATATGTGTACATCTGTGTGTATATATATTGTGTGTATGCATATATATTATATATGTGTGTATGTATACATATCTTTATATATGTGTGTGTATATCTATGTATATATATATTTATGCATATATATATGTGTGTGCATCTGTATATATACTATATGTATATATGTGTGTGTGTGTGTATATATATATATATATATATATATATATACTATAGTCATACACACACATTTGTGTATATATGTATACATGTGTGTGTATATATGAAGTTTAATAGCTTCCAGTGTATGCATACATGTAAGTGTAATCTATTTTCAAATTTAATTTATTTAAATAAAACATGCAGGCATCATTTCGTATAATGTATATGTGTATATATTATTTCAGTAAGTCTTTGTATGTACACACACAGGCACACACACACACACACACACACTCAATGACTTTTTATGTATCTTTCCAAATTCATTTTCAAATTTTTACTCAGTTTTTTGTTTTAGTCTGTTCAGAATAATTTTTTTTTGTTAAAATTCTGAGAAAATATTTCAAGAAAATTTTGTTTAAAATATTTTTCTTCTCTAAATTTTTACATTTTTAGTTTTTTTATTTTGATTTATTTTCAGAATATTCCTTTACAATGGTAGGGAGAAACCAACTTGTTTTAAAAGATCTATTTCATTCATTCATATATATATATATATATATATATATATATATGCTTTAATATTTTCATTCTTTGTTTTTTTAATTTTTCAATTTATCTATCTATACATACATATATATTGTTTTGTTTTTGTTTTTTGTTCTAGCATTACCTTTGGGCTCTTCAGTATTTAAGATACAGGCAGTCTTTCTCGACTGTCAATTTCACTATGTTGCATTCTTGAATTTTTAAGATTCATTTTGAATATCTTAAAAATAATGGCTTTTGTTTTTGTTTTAGCCAAATTCTTTTCATTTTGTTTGTTTTGGGGGGAGAAAAAAGATAACTTTTCAAAAATTCAAACTTGACAACTGATTTGTGTTTTGCTGGAGTCATCTTCATCATTATAAATACCTGCATCACGAAAGCAAAGAAAATTTTTAAAGTTCTAGACTTACTGCAGTAGATTTGGATTTTATATTTTTTTTAATTTCAGACTGCTAAGTATTGAAGCACTCATTTTTTAATCCTGTTATTATTTTTCTTTCTTTTGTTCATTAGTGTGTTACTGATAGTCTTACTCTTAATGATCCTATATACTTATATAATTTTCTCTGCGTCTACTCCTAAATATCTCCATCTTTCTTGTTTTGATTATTACATTTTTGTTTGTACATATTTCAACCTTTCTAATGTTGTCTGATGTTACAAAATGAAATTGTGTTATAATTCTGATTACTGTTTTCATTCTTGTTGCTTTATGTTTCAGTCAGTGCATTTTTCTGACTTCTTTGAATAGAATCTAATATCTCAAATGATTTGTCTTTTCCATCACCATCTCTCCCATGTATAATGGCATCCAGTTTGAACAAGTTATCAAACTGATTTATCCTTAAGAATGGTAACAATAAAAATAATGGTAGTGGTGTCAGTGCTAACACAGCAGAAGAAAGAGTAAAGAATCTATGAAATGTATTAAAACTTGCTTATTTTGGTAAAATGTTTTTATTGGATAGGAAAACCAGAGCACTAATTAACTGAAACATAGTAATAAAAAATAAACAAAAATGAGGATATTAATCTAAATGTGTCATGAAGTAATAAAATTATTTCAGGTTAGAATATCAGATAACAGCATCAGTGGAATTTAAAGCACACTTGTCCAATTGACATTAAACAAAACCATTTATGTATTCATTAAATGTGGAAAATTCTTTCAAGTTTCCTACATCCATAATAAAAATACCTATATTGCCCAGGTTGAAATAACTTTCAAAAGAGAGTTTGTTTTATTACCAGAACCACTTTTAACTTAGTTGGAAATCGAAATAAAAATGGGTGATTGGCATATGTTTTTCCTTTTTTCTGACTTTCTTTCCAAGCAACTGTGAACTTTTTTTTTTAACATGAACAACTTTCAACATTGATTTTAAAGACTAAAATGTCTAAATGAAAAAAATATATTTACTTTAAGCCAAATAGCTACATGCTAATAGAATTTCACGAAAAATTATTTTGTAGTTTGTAAGCTTTTAGTCTTACAGCAAAATCTAAAATCTTTTTGCATCCTACCAATTCTTACTCATGTATTATAATACAACACAGTTTGTTGTAAGATTTTCTTAAGATATAAAAATCAGATTACTTGTAAAAGTATAATTTTTTTTTAACAAATGAAACATGGTTAAGAATTTTAATATAATTGGCAGATAAAATTACAAAACCAAGTGAATCTGTTAATCTCCCAATAAGTTGTAAACAAGTGGGGCAGCACTCTTAACAATTACTGTACACCACTTTCCATATCTCCAGCAAGGCTGCCACAAACATATCCCACTAAAATTTGGTATATTAATACAGAAATTAATATAAAAGAATATTAACACAAGTTTGGTATTCTATTAATGCTTCAGCACACATCCCATTCAATAGCTGATATACTTGTAAACTACCATATGTTTGGGGGTGACTAAGTAGTTATTGGCCTAAGTCTGAGTTTTGAGCTAAAAATCTGCAGGTCAACTTGAATGCCACCATTTACAGTTGTTTAATGTTTAATTAAATATTGATAATTACTAAAATAATTTATTTCACATGAAATAATCATTAAGAATCAATGGACCATAAAGCATCATTCATATTTTTTAAATTATTTCTGTGATAATCTTCTAAATTTTTTATTTATGTCTGTCAATGATGGTCTAAGTGAAAAAACATTGGCAAGCAAGATCTGTAAGTTATGTTAATTTATATAAATTCTATGAATTTATCAGTTTTAGCTTGCAATAGTCATGAATATTTTTTCATGTCTAATGGTATTTACTTAACTTTGAAACATTTCTTATCTAGCTCACAAGCATACTAGTTGCCTATCTCAGTTCATTTTTATTTCACCATGGCTGAAATGAGTAAGATGTCTTCAAATCTAGAATTTTATATACTGTATTTCAAGTTTGGAGGTTGCTTTTCAAGATAGTATTGTGATGCAATGTCTGTAAACCATTCAGTATATTCAAGTACTGATAAAATCTTAAACTCTGCATATCTATTTCTTTATTGAATGGTTAGTTCTTTTCTGTAGCACACAACATAAAGTTAAACTTATTTAAGAATTTCTTCTCTCTTAATCCCCTCTCCCATTTATCTGAACCTCTTCACCTTTTTCATCACACACACACACACACACACACCTAAGTCTTTTGATGTTTGAATGAATAGCGCCTATTGATTCTTATACTTATTGATTGATAAACAATAACTGTTTTTAGTGGTTCTATTGACTCCTGTCAAGAGATATTAAAGGTTATCAATATTCATGTTACTGATGAAAAGACAACCGCTGATTGCATGTGTCTAGGTAATGCTTCTCTGTGAACATGTGTAGTTATTGGTAATGCATGTGCATGTGTGTAAATGAGTTGAGTATGTAAAGGTCAATGATTTTTGGTAATGTGTATGCATATGTGCAAAGATAAGTGTTTGTTCATAATATGCATCTGTGTGCATTGATAATGTTGGAATATGTTTGTAAATGGACAAGTTAATTAGTAATATGTGTATAAATGCGTGTGGAAATAAGTGCAGGTGTTGTCTATAAGTTGGGAAGAATTTGGTAGATAAAAGTAAGAAATAATTTTGTAAATATAGAAAGTTAAAAGGAAAGATTTTCTTGACTGACAGCCATGAACAGATAGGTATCAGTTGATAAAATAATTTTGTTGATTGAAAGATGTGGCAAATACAGTAATGATACAGTTATATACTCTCTATTTTGTAGCCACTAACTTTGTAAGATCATTCAAATACAGAATAAAATACATGCTTTAAACTCACATTTATATACACACATGTACACGTGCATGTCTATGGGAGGAGGAAGTATGCAAAATAATTTCCTCACCCACTTTCTAAAATCAACATTTAAATGATCAAACATCAGAATATTTTTGGAAGTGAGTCAGACTGAGAATTTTTCAGTTCCGTGTGTGTGTGTGTGTGTGTGCATCTGTATAATTTGGGAGAGTAAGTCTATTCTATCCATTCTGAGTTCAAGAGTAGGTTGATGCCATGAACAGCCAATTATTTGCTTTATGGGATGGAATTGAGGTGGCATTGCAGTTATTGGTACTGACAGAAGAATTAGTAGACCATGTTCAAATTTCAGCTGAGTTTATTATATTTGTTCTTTTGGAAAAAGCCTGAACCCATTTCTTCTCACACACCCTGAACTATGGGTTAAATAGAAAGACTAAGCACTTTAGCCTTGAAAGATCAACTAGTCTAAGAGAAAGATAACTCAAATTCTACTAACGATACATCATGTGCTAGTGTAAGGCCTATGAGTGTTCATATCTGATAAACTTTAGGAAAGCCTGAGCTCTGTCAGGGCTGATATAAAATGAAAAATACACACTCACACATTCAAAATTTAAACATAGTCCTATATATATATATATATATATATATATATATATATAGACTAAAGAAGTAATGGACTTTATTTTTAGTGGGATTAATAAATCCAACAGATTTTTATCATTTTAAACATTATTTTAGTGGATACTCAGATTTAAGTAGATACTCCATTTATTTATTAAACACTATATTTATTTCTTTTCGTCTCCCCACCTGAAAATTTGAGAAATCTTATTGAATAAAAATATGTGCTCCCTAGCAGGATTGAAACTTGTATCCCCCTGGGATCAACTCAATCACGAAGAAACTTTACTGATCAAGCAAGGTATAAACTGGTATTTTTATTTATATTGTTTAAATTATCGCCTATTTCTACTCTTGACTCTTCTGGAGCATCTTTGTCGCACTTTCCACTTAAAACTGAGTCTCTATTGGGTGATATGCATATAACTCTCTTCATGGTTTCTTCTATCAACTGGAAGGCATGTGAACTTGATGGCATTTCTGCAATGGTCCTTAAGAAATGTGCTTCTGAAATAGCTTCAGTTCTCTCTGAACTCCACCATAAATGCTGTATATATGTGGATGACACAACTAGTTACTCTTGTCTTAATGGTAAGTTGATATGATTAAATGACAGCTGATCTCAGAAATGATCTTCAATTTGTTGTTAACTGGTGCAAGAAATGGTTTGTTAATTTCAACACACTTCCAAAATGAACCTGCTCTCTTTTAATCATCTTATGGAACTGTTTTTACTTTCCATTCTAAGCTCCAGGAGAGTAATTTATTGTGGCATTTTGAGTTAATGTTTGACATGAAATGGAAATGTTATATTAAACTGTTAGGTCTACTGCTGGGAAAGTTGACAATCTTTCTCTCCAGAATCTATCTTACACATCTATAAGTCAACCTTTCATCTATGCATTGAATATTGCTACCACATCTGGTTTAGTGTTTCTAATATATATTAAGATTTTCTTGAGAAAATACAAAGAAGAATCTGCAGTATTATCAGTTTTGATCTGACATCTCCGTTTCACTCCCTTTCTCCACCATCATAGCATAGTTTTCCTATGCCTTTTCTATAAATATTTTCCTGATAATTTTTCTGTTTTGTACCTAGACTTAATGTATTTTAACAAAGTACTAGATTGGCAGCTAGGTCTCATCATTTTACAGTTAAATTGACTAGATATAACCATGTTCTATGCTAACAGTTTCTTCTCACATTTTGGAACTTCTCACCTGTAAAATTCTCTCCCAGTTTTTTTTTTTTTTTTTTTTTTTCAGTTCACAAAAAAATTAAAACTTGCATTTTTTTTTTCTGAATAAAGAGAAATATAGAACAAACAATTAAACCCTTTCAAGTTTGATTTTGATTAGACACTGGTGGTAATATGTTTGCAATTTATCTGGATGTATTTTTGTGTGTATGAAATCTTACTCCTTAATATATAATATGGACATAGGAATCAAAACATTTAATCCAGTTTCACACCTCAATTAATTGATCTTCAAATATATATATATATATATATATATATATATATATATTCTTAATATTCATGTCTTCTCACTTTCTGTCTCTGTCAGGTTTATTCAACCATATATGGATATATATTATTTCACTGTGTGTGTAAAGTTTACATCAAGAAAGTGTACCTGTATGTTTGTTGGATGTACTTAAGTTATGGTATAAAAATTAATATGTGTATGCAAAGATACAATAATAATAAATCTACAGCCTTATAGTTAAAAAGCATTTCTTTTACATAGCAAATATTGGAACAAAAGTTTGCAGCGTATTTTAAATGAATTTCTTTAACAAAATTTACATATTTGTACATTCAACAACATATGTGCTATTTTGTTTCACTATCTTTAAGGCAGCTTCATGATTCTATCCTCTGAGAACATTTTAAGGGACCTTTAGAAGGTTTCAGAGCATTAAAGTTCTTCTCATTGAGAGAATTTTCTAGGAATTGAAACAAATAGTAAATCTGAAGGTGAAAGTTTATGACTGGTATAATAGATCATTGCAGCCAATTTGTGTCCGAGTTTGAGCAAAGAAAAGACAGATCTGATGTTGTCTGATTGGCAAATTTCAGACACTTTTCATCAGTTGTTGCTTTTAATTGGTTTAATTGGGAACAGTAGTTGTCTGAATTCAACATCTGATTCTGCAAAAGGAGCTAGTGATACACAATGCCACTTCAATCCCATCAGATACACAGCATCACCTTCTTCAAACACATACTGGATTTGGAGTGGTTAACAGTAGCTTATTTCATTTTCCTCCCAGAACACTTTTTTGGTTTCACAATTTGTAAACAATTCATTTTTGACCACCTGTGACAATTCTTTTAAAAAATGGGTAATTTTTGTTGTCTGAGCAGATGATTGCAGATGGAAATGAGATGTATTAAATGTTTTTCTTTTCAATCATGAGGCTCTCAAGCATTATAGCAGTTCATATATCAAAGTATTTTCAAATTTCTTTATTGATTTTTACTTAGCCTCATCTATCTCCTTACTTGTATTTAATTCAATCATAAATTCAGCTGAACATTAAACAGTAAAAATTTAAGACCAAAACTCTAACTAAACTATGTGTTAAGTTATGGATCTATTGATCCAGCTTCCTGTCTGTGTGTATATGGTATGATTATACTTTTTTATTTGCATATCTTATACAAGATGTATGCAAATGTAAATGTTGTCTATATATATATATTTAAAATATATACTTTCTTTATATACATTATTCTTATGTTTGAATAAGCTTAATTTATATAGAAGAATATATTTATGCATGCATACACACATACACATTGGTAATATTTATGTACTTATATGTATCTGCATATAAACAAATAGATATAGATATATGCATATTTTGTCTGTGCATATTTCTTGTTCACACATGTAGTTGAAATTTTTGTCATTCGGCTTTTTTTTTAAATTTTCTTGCACAAAAGCAACAGGGTGGGTAGGAATTTAATGTAGTTCCCACTGCCACCAAGTACCAATATGATTAAACTGTTCTATGAGAATGATTGATGGATAGATACCTCTGTGTTTGTATTGCTTCTTTTCACTCTGCCAAATAATGCTAACTAAAATTACAAAGAATTTAAATTTTTCATTTTAAAACAGTTTTCCTTTTTTTATTCTTAATTTTGTCACTACTTTTGATTTGTTTTAAAAGTATGTTTACTTAAATTAAGAGGCAGAATTGTTTTTTAAGGAATAAAGAAAATATTTTACACCTTCATTTTTTTAATATATAGTTATTTGTAATTTTTAAGCAATTAATGAATTTACTTATCTAATACTGTTTCTTATTATTTTGGACATAATATATATTACAATAAAACCTACATGAATATTTTTTACTGCAGGTTCATGTTTCAGCATACTTTTTTTATTTGATCTGAATTTAAATCAATAGATAAATTGATTTATTTCAACCATGTTAATATTCTGTGCTTCTTGTTTGAAGCTTTGTTATTGTTAGAAATTAATCAGTCACAATTAATATAATAAACTTCCAGTAATCATTGTCCCAGCATCGCAGCTTCAAAATGAAGTTTGCATGAATAAAGTATAAATGCTCCTTCTCATGTATCTAAGTTTACTTTTGAATTATTTATGTAGAAAAGGTTTACCGGAGAAAAGATAATGGAATAGCCATCATCAAGTCCAACTCTAAACCAGATCAAAAATTTATGGTCAGTTGTGAAAATGAAATTCATGAAGGTGGCAAACTATATGACAGCAAAGCCAACCTATAGGAAGCAATTAAAACATTAATTAATTGAATTATATTGAACATTATCAAGTAAAAATTGAACATTATCAAGTAAAAATTTTACCAAAATCAATGAATTGCTGACTGTTTTTAGGAAGGGTTACTATATTAAGATATAAATGCTTCAAAGACTTATCATATATGTTTGTTATTTGTTCTGTTATAGGTGTTGATCAGTTGTTGATGATTTTATTACCTCATTGAAGTAAAAAGTGGTTTTCTAATTTTGTATAACTTCAGTTTTCTAATAACTCCAATAACTTTAATAAAACAAGTTGAAACTACCTAAAAATTTAACTCCAGCTCTGTTTTGATGCCTAAATTAATCATTTAAAATTTGAGAAAAAAACTTTAAAAGAAAATTGGAGTTATTAAAATTTACCTTATTTACATAATAACTTCACATGGAGTGGAGAAAAAAAAACAATGTCTTAACTGTAATGTGATATCTGCTTGTTTGTACAAGGGAATGTTATGATCTGATATTGAGAACCCTTTTTAAACCTCTAAGGAACAACTTTTTATCAAAAATCTCTTTTGAACTTTATATGAGAGATCACTGTTTATTTCTGTGGTATCCTTATTTTATTATCATGTTCATCAAAGACATGTCCATCAGATAATGGTGTTTGAATGTTGAGAATGTACTTTTGTTTTTGGAGATAATATCAATTTGTCATTTTTGGCCATCTTTATTTCAGTTGTTCCATGATGCTTGTAAATTTAAGAGAGTATTCATTATAGATATAGGTAAAGGAAGTTAACTCAATACCTACTTAACTTTTGAACTGAAATAACAACAAACAGATACTCACTGTTCACAAATGTCAAAAATAATATTTCCTTAAAATTAATTAATAAATTAATTAAATTAATATTTTTATAATGGCAACTTTGTTTCTGGAATTTTCTTAATTACAGGGCAAAACTTTTTCAGTTAGCAGATATCAGTCATAGAACAAATGAAAATAATTTACATTAAAAATAATCAAAAAACCTGCTTCAAGTACTCAAAAGCCATGATTTACTTTCTTACAATTGATTTTATCTTTTTTTTTATAAATAAAACCAAAATTAAAATTTCAAAGAAGAAATTTAACTTATTTCAATATTTTTAAAATTTTCACAAAACAATTTGTGATCATTGCTACAATTTTTAATGTTCTTGGTTCAGTTGATTTTTTTGCTAATCATTTCACTCCAAGTAAGATAATAAAGTCTCTAAGAGGTAAAGGATGTGGGGGGGGGGGTTACTAAGTGTGAGATAATATTAGAAGAAAAAACTTTAAGAGGAGAGAACAGTAAAAGAACAAAAATTAAGAGGACAGAAGATAACAATCAACATTACAAATATGAGTAACATGTACATTATGCTATTTTATGCAGATGCAAAATAGGAAAGTGTATCTGGTTTGCATTCTTACATATCAATAAAAAACAGTGTGCCATGTTTTGTGCATTATGAATCAAATGGCATTAGTTTTTATATATAGTGTGTTCTGGTATGTTTACACTGGTTTGGTTGTCTCATGGTTGTCACTGGGGATCAAGTAACACTTTAATTATTTAACACTTTCATTGTTATCATAAACTGAATGTGACCATTCTTTTCTGAAATCTTTTTCCCTTCATTTTTTTCTCTCATACCTTCAAAGCAAATTCCAATATACCAGTTATTAGGTGTAAACCCCACATTTATGTTACTTTTTTTTTTTCAGTTCTCAAGCAAGATTCTGATATTTATTTTATTTATTTGGATGTTTTTTATATGAAGCAGTGGAATAACTATCTCCACAATCTGTCAGAGTATTTTTGTTCATAGCAACCAAATATGAACATGGACTTGGTGGTCTGGGCCTCAAAATCATTTTCTGTAATAGACCTTAGTTTATACAGACAGAAGCTGTTTACACAATTCCCAGTATCTTATTATTGTTTCTATCTGTTTTTATATTTTCTAAAGCCAGCTTACAACATTCCCATGTAATATAGTCTACAATTTGTTCTGTTTCTCTGCAAAGATGATTTTTTCTGTAAAAAATGCAGTTAAACATTGATTAGCCAAAATTGAAAAAGCTAAAATGTTATCACTAGGAAGAATTAAATAATACATCCACTGATATGAACAGTACAAGAAGACCAATCATTTACCTTAGATGGTTATAACAATGCCAAAGTATACAAAAGCCACAATAATATAACTATAGCAACCGAAATGAGAAAGAGACTAATTCTAATAAATTGGAGTATTATAGTATAAAATCTTTATTTCAGAAATTTGGATTTTAATCCAAAACACCTTTGTGATTTCTGAATAATAAGTATATATTGATATGTAATAACACAAATTTGGTTGTTAATAGGATCAAGGATAAGAGAATGGATTCTTTACAATATATGAACAAAATGACATCTACCTTTTTTTTTAATTTTTTACAGAAACATTTGTATGTACTGTAATTGCTGGCCTATAAGGATATAACTGTTGTCTATTCTGATCCATTCATACAGCTCAAATCCTTCATGGAACAACCTCCTATTCATAATACTCAGAGTGGATATAATCATTATTATTTTTAAGCATAGCTTTTTACATTGTTTATATAAAATGAAAATAATACTTATGTCACATATGAAGTTTTACTTTTTATTGAAAAGTCTTTCAAAAATTCTTAAAAATTCTTAATACATGTCATTTATTTTGTTGTTTGGTTTTTGTCTACTTTTAAATTAAGGTAATGCAACCTTTTGAGAGCAAAGTATTTTCAAAACTAAAGTTCTGTCTGGAGTTCTTTCATTTTATTTCACATAAAATCTGAAACATGAATAGACATGTTGGTTGGTTCTAATATATATATATATATATATATATATATATATATATATATATATATATATGATATTTTAACATTTTTATTACAATTTATTGTTTTTTCAATTCAATCTTTTATATTTTTCCTCTGCTCATGAATATTTACCTATCAATTTTTCTGTAACTATAGATTTTATTTCATGTTTTCTACAACTCCCTTTTCTTATATATATATATATATATATATATATATATATATAATGTATTGAAGCAGCAGATAATTATTTAAACATATATTGTTAAATATAATAGATAATGAATGTCTATTTTGATGAACCATGAGCAGTTCTAAACATCATATTTTAGCTTTAATTTCTGGTGAAAATAAAGACAAATTGTTCAACATTTGGATATTTTTTTATTATGCTGGTCCTTGATCTTAGCTTTCGGCTCATATAAGCCGTCTTCAGAATAGTTGTATGGACATTGGCACAAAGGTATTCATCATCAAATGATATTCTGTTACGTTGACATAGAAGATTGCTATGTGATAATAACAATCACAGAATAGCAGACACAGGTTATAAATTTGTGATATGATTCTATGACATGAGTGACCAAAATATTAACAGCAGAACGATATGTCTAAATGCAATGTAATGTGTTGTGACTAGTTTGAAATGTAATTTTATTGACTATGGGTTGCTTTGTTTTAATGTAGATGGCCTCCAATATCTGGAGGTTCTTTTTACTTTGTGTATGTGTGAGTATTGTTGTGTTATCAACTAATGTCTGCCTAATATTATGTACATGACTATGTTTTTCTAAGAAATGTTGTTTAATAGAACTAAGGTCAGAAAGGTTTCAGCTAAGTATATATAATAGGTAGAAATGTTTAACCTATTAATAATAATAAACAAATTAAGCTCGTCATATATTATAATAAATTTAAAACAATTGACGTCATAGTCTGTAATAAACCTACAACCACACAACTAAATCCTCTAAAAAAACAATGTAGTGTATCAATTTACATGCCTGCTCAGAGATTATATCTCTGATACTAACAATAAAACCCACTACATATATTGATCTTACTATAACCATGCTCTGTCATAGACTTACCTCTCACCTTTCTGATCTTAGTTCTATTAAACAACATTTCTTAGAAAAACATAGTCATGTACATAATATTTTTCACCCAATACAAGGCTAAAGAGCCATTCAAAATATAGGGTTACTGAATGAAGTTGTTTGATAAACAAAAGTGGAGGAGGTTAAAAAATTGTACATTATGAGGATATGTAGGATAGATAACCCTGAACTAGAAGAGTTGTTGTGATTGAGAAAACATCTTCTTGTGAGTCTGTTTCACAGTGCAGTGGTCTTAGAAAGAAATTGTTCTGATGAAACTTCCTCCTTGCCAATGGAATACAAAGGGAACATGGATGGTTATATGGCATGGCAGATCTTGGCTGTAAAGTGGTGGAATGAGGAATTGTAGCATATCAGAATATTTTTCATGGATATAGTGATAGAGTAGAAACATTTCATCTGTGTAAAAGTAAATATAGGTTGGAAAACAATTCATTACCTAAGGCAATGGACTCTAGTCTAAATATGGTAGCAATACTTCATTTTTGGTCTAATCTGACTCTTGTAAAGATAGAGCATGGCGAGTGGACTTAGGTAATTTCTGGAGTGGCAAAAGAAGCTGACCATTTTTCCAGCATCTTTAGCACTGGATCATGCATATGAATTCCATGGGGTCTGAGCTGAATAGTCCCAGTAGATATTCAAAGCAAGTAACTTCTTTGAGAGTGCAAATATTCATCATGACTGGGGATAATTCAGTGTCAATTCAATGATAATGAAAAGTTACAACCTTGGTTTTTGAAGTATTGAAAGTTACAAGGCAGTTTTTTTCCCATTTGGCTGTTAGAGCCAGGTTAGATAAGAGGTCAGCTGCTCAGCTCTGGTCATATAGAGTTTAGGAGGTTCACCAATAAACTTATAGGTACCTACACTTATTTTTGATATCTAAATTTTCAATTGAATTTTCAAAAATCAAAAGTTTTTCTTGAAACTTTTATTTTTGTTTTATTTGAAAGCTAAATGATTAAAATTACTATTTTGCTTACTGCAAAATACTCTGGTGTATTTCAAACAGCAATTATATTGATTGGATTCTAAAATTTTGCAATTTTTTTTAATCTTTCAGTTTTTTTGGTCATTTTTAAGCGATCAACACATTTGTAAACAAAAGTTAATTCTCAATTTTAAAAATCTTGCAAAAATAATATATACATCTGTGACACATTATTTTTGGAAAATTCGCAAATTTAATGTTAAATTAATCTGATTTACACAAGTATTACTTATTTATAGCATGAAATTTAGAATTAAACTATTCCTTAAACACAGAGTTCAACTTTCTGACTTTTTCACTGTATGTGTTGACAGATGCATAAGATAAGTGTATGGTGATTACAAGTGACATAATTGTACAAATTGCTTTCCCTGTAAAAGAAAGAAACTCTGAAAATCATGACCTTTTGATTTACACATAGAAATTACCATATAAAAAAAACTTAAAATACAAAAAAAAAATTTTAATTATTTTTAAAATAGGAAGACACGACAATTTGTATTAAACTTTTTAATTTTCATTTAGTAAACTTTAATTTTCGCTTAATAAGTTTTTAAACTAACCTCAATAAATCTTTGAAGTATTTTAAAAATATTTTTGAAACTTTATAAATTATTATAATTAAAAAAATGAAAAAATGAAAACAATTCTTTTAAAATTTTCTTTATTAATCGAAAAAAAATTTTCTTAAGACTATAATGTCCTTAATTTATATTATTTATTCAAGTAATTAAAATCTTATCAAATTAAATAATGTCATAGTTATATTGCACTTTTATTTTATTATTGGGAGTAGATTTTCAGAAATGAAGGCAGAATTTTTCAAAAAAATAATAGATGATTTATATTCCCCAATGAGTCCTGAGTTTAACTAATAAAACCAGTTATTGCAACAAAATTTAATTCCTTCAAATTTCATGAATTTGCGTGGAGAGGGCAGTAACAAAATATATTTTTACTAAGATTTTTAAAAAATAATAATTTCAAAAATAATTTCATGCATTTGTAAATAAGTCCTGAAAGTTTCATTAAAATTCAACAATTATTTGAATATTGCAAGAATTTCATAATTAATATGTTTGTCATTGAAAAGAATCTGAATTATCTAATATTATGTTTACATTGTAAACTTTCAAAGATTTGGTTACCAGCTAACTCAAATTAAAACAAGATTTTTTACCAAAATTTCGAACATGTTAGAAGGGATTAAAAGATTTTTTAAAAATAATTAAAAATACTTTGATCTTTTCTCTTAATAATAATATAAACATTTCTTTGGAAAAAGTTTGTTTTTATTAATTTTGGGGTCTCTTTTTCCTTCATATTTTGCTATTTTTTCAGCAATTTAGTGGAGGTACTGTAGTATTATCTGTGTAAATATTTACTAATAACCTGAAAATGTTCCTAGGCAAATGGTAAATATAAAATATAATATAACGGGCCTTGGAAGATTGCTGCATTGATCTTATGAGCTTTAGAAGTTTGACCATTAACAATAACTTTCAAGAATGAATCTAACTGATAGAAAGAACTTGATAATTGTGAGGACTTCTTCCAAAGTTGCTTACACTCCTGATGAATTTACTGAGTGCCTCACTGATTCAGCATGTAATGGTAATTATGAAATCATAAGTGAACTTCAAAGAGCAAAATCTCTACCTATTACCTTCAAAATATGAATTCAAAATCTTAGTTTTCACCTGGGATTAAACACTATCCTCTTTTCTCCAGTAAAAGTATATCTTTTTATTTACCCACTGATAACATGTTGAAAGAATATATATATATATATATATATATATATAAGATGCTATCCCTGTTTTTTATTTTGTTAAACAGTAAATTTAATAATAATCAACCTAAATTAAGGAATCCTACTCAAGAAATATGGTGCATCTGACAGGAATCAAACCATCATCCCCATTTTTTTCCTTCAGAGTGCTTAAAGTGTGCTTCTATCAGTTTTGTCAAGTTTGGCTTAAGAAGTGTAGGTTCAACACAATGTTTTTTTAGTTGAACTTCTCAATTTCAGCCAGTTGTTACTAATTTCTCTAATTAATATCTGTTAAGAATATATTAAGAAAATCTAATTCAAATTACATTATTTACATTACCTCATTTTTATTGCTATATTTATGAAGTTTCAGCCATTGTACACTCTAGCTTTCTTCTGCTAGGAATTTTGAGCCAAACCCTTTATATACTCTGGAGTATATAATTCTCATTCCATGTGCAATGCCACTTCTGGATGCCATGAAGTTATCTCCCTTTCAACTCTCTTCTCTAAGTTATTTTTCAAGTATTGAACTCACAACTCTCTAGCTCAAGTCACTAGAATTAACCAATGCCTATATGCACTGGGCTATGTTGCCTTGAGAACATCAGTGTATGAATTTCTGGAACTTATACACCTAATATCTCAGTAACCATTTTTTTTACCAGAGATCATATTGCAATCTTTGAAGCTACTGGTTTTCTCTAGTTCTCCAGATTACTGGTTTCCATATTGTATTCATTTCTATGCTTAGCCAGCTTAGGAGATTTTTGTGGCCTATCATGTGTTGTGATTCCTTAAGTTTGCATAGTTTCCAATGGTATTCTCTATCAATTATTTCAATTTCATCCAATAGGGAGTAGTTCAATGTAAATACTAACTCATCTCAGAATATATAGGCAAAGTAATTCAAATTGTTTAAGAAAAAAAGAAAGAAACAAAAAGCAGAACATATACTCAAAGATAAGTTTCCACTAAAATAACATTTGGAGTAATATAGTCATATATAAAGGATGCAATGGATAAATGGCTTCAGCCACTGCCTCCAGATGATTTCAGAATCTCCAGCAAGTCTATAGGATGATCTCCTTGTTTAAGCTGGTGAATGCTGCCATAATCCTTGCCTTCAATTCATCTTTACATTACAGCTACCCTCTTGACCAAGAGCAACACTACCTCCTTAAGGCACTTGATGTATGCCTCCATGTTGAGTCTGAAGTCCTCACCAACAAATTTGAGAGTTCTTTTCTTATCAGGACAACCAGAGCAAGTTTTCCAAGCTGCCATACAATCGTAATCACTGTTAGACTTATCCATCTCTCGCTGAATCCTCTGCATTGTCCACAGATAGATGCCCAAACACTCTAAAATGTTCATATTGGAACTTCTGGTGCAGTGCCAAACAGTACAGCATGCTGTTTCCAAACTTTTGGCAGAGTCAATTGCATTATGGTGTTCTTTTTCTCACAGACTGTGCCCTACTACACAGTGCAGTCAACAAAAACATGTATACATAAATTTAAAATATATAATGGTAACATGCACCCTGTGTGTGTGTGGGTGCATGCATGTGTGTGTAATATATATATATATATAGTAATCCGCAGATAGATCTGTTTCGCTGTATCACAGATCATCAGTACGGTTAGAGACTCCAATTGCTTTTTAACCCAGGATTGAAACCCAACCGAATTGGCGTCAGTCGGCGATTCTACCTCTGGGCTATGGGCGCTCGGTAGAAGAAGGCAGACTTTTTAGCGCGTATATTATCATTATACACACCCAATAGCCAGACATATATATATATATATATATATATATTACAGAAATTAACGAAACTTGGTTATAAACAACCGACAATTTGAAATGATTTGTTTGAACATTATTTTTTATTTTTATCGAGACTGATTTTTTATCAGGCCAGTAGATATAAATATATAATACCGTTTAATTAAAAACAGAATATCTATTTAAATACGAATATCTACTTTGCAAATTTTAATGACTACTTATGCTATTCTTCATTTCTTTTCATCAATCTTTTTATGGCAGACAAGAAATTTCCCCATTTCATGATGCCATCAGCATTTCTCAATTTCTTTAAAGTTTTTAATGAAGTTGTTTGGTAGAAAGGAGAGATATTCTGCTTCCAGAGTTAATATTGGATTTTTACATTGGTTATTTCATTGTAGTTTCTTGTTTTTATTTGTTTTACAACTTTGTAAAACATTATTATTTGGTATTTTAAAATATCCAATTTCCTTTTTTTTTCTTTATCACTTTTTCAAAGACTCTGGCTTTATTTCATTGTGGTTATATTTTTTATTTACTTTTATTTTTACTTTTTTTTAACGCACTTTTGCATCTAGAAGTTTTCACTTTTGGTACAAGTAAAGTCATCAAATTTATTGATACAAAAATCAAACAAAAAGCCTATTACAAAATAATTTCCAAATGTAAAGCATTTTCTTTTTTGACGTAAATATCCAAACAAATACATTCAACTATAATAAACTAATTAAAATATCCTTCAGTGTATGCAACCGAAATTCTGGACTTTATCTATATCATGTCTGTTTATATTTTCCAAATAAAATTAAGTTTCTTGATAAGATGCGGCCATTTGCTTTTTAAGATATTAGACCTGCCTTTTCAGATAAATGTATAAGTATAAAACACTTTCTCTGAAATTTACCTTGATTTACAGGTTTATTTATTTAAGGTTTTTATAAAAATGTTTTGAATGACTCACATTGAAACTGTCACTTAAAAGGTTTTTGAGAAAATTTATATGAAATCAAGACAACCATCCTTATGCAAACAAAAGGATTTGTTTTTAGGACTTAGTGTATTCTGTTTATAGATATAACCATGTCAATATATTATAGTTATGTATATTTTTCCTTCCTCATATTTCTCCCTTTTGTTGATATACACAATAACTTGTACAAAGGGATAATTAATCAGCTCAATCCATTTTTTTTTTTTTTTGTATTGTCAACTACTGTTGTTGAAGTTTTTCTCTTGTCCCTTTTAATTATGTTTGGTTTTATTACATTATTTAAATGTTGTACTTCTAATATGATTTTTAAGTAATTTACTTCTCTTTTGTTAACAAAATGTATTGGTCACTTTACCATCAGAACATTACAAAATAAATTTTTCTGTCCATTTATATTTGTATATCTGTATAAGAAAATAAGCATGAATAAAAAGAAAGTAACTTGAGTTTCATTGACTTTATAATATTTAAAATTAGGGAAAAAGGCTACAGTAGAAACTGCAGTTCTCTTAGATTACTATTAAATGTTTAGTATACTATTTTCCAACAATACTAATTTTAATAATGAATTAGCTTGATGATTATTTTTTTAACATTGAATACAAAATAATGGGCAAAAACAAAAGTTATTAAAAATTAATTGAATAATATTACTTTTGAAACTTTTAAGCAAATATTAAATTGATTTTTGAGATTTGTTTCCTAAAATAATATCTGAATCATAGAGATTTTTTTGATTTTTTTTTGTTCAGTTTTTTCACCTGATTAATTGAAATTTAGACAGACATTCTTTTTATCACTAGACATATCAATATTGCAGATGCTGTAGAAATACTGGTTTGAAGTTCCAAAGTATAATGTTCAGCCTATATGATTAATATTCACCATACTGAATTAAATGCATTAACAAGTAAATGTGTTTTCATCATAAGTCTATAGAGTTATATATTCCTGTGTATATTTTTTTTCTATAAAGTGTGTATATATATATATATATATATATATATATATATATATATATACGTTCTCACATCCTGATTGAGCACTCTGAAAGAATGTTAGACTTTGAAAAAACAGTAGCTACTCTAGCATCTATGCAGCGTTCACTCAGTAATGAATTAGAACACTCTTAGCTACTGGTGTGTGGTCACATGGTATATCACACACTAAAAGTCTGCCTCCTTCTACTGAGCACCTATAGCTCAGTGGTGGAATCGCCAACTGATGTCAATTCAGTCGGGTTTTAATCCTTTCTAAAAGCAATCAGCAATTAGCCAGGATTAAAACCCGACTGAATTGACATCAGTTGGCAATTCTACCTCTGAGCTATAGGTGCTCAGTAGAAGGAGGCAGACTTTTAGTGTGTGATATACCATGTGACTACACACCAGTAGCTAAGAGCATTCTAATTCATTACTGAGTGAACGCTGCATAGATGCTAGAGTAGCTGCTGTTTTTTCAAAGTCTACCATTCTTTCAGAGTGCTCAATCAGGGTGTGAGAGCGTATATATATATATATATATATATATATATATATGCACACATGCACCCAAACACTTTCTTTTATAAAAGCTGCTTTCTTTTAAACAAATCTTTATAATCAAATTTTTGATATTTAGAATCTGTTATTATTTTATTATGATCATAATTTACTTTCTTATGAAGTGCAAATAAGGCTATAAGTAAGTTAACAGCCAAACCTTCTTTGACAAATATTTGTTCTGTTCCACATCTATTGCTTAGCAACAAAACAGTGTAAGGAAAGCTGATATTATCAAATGGATTATGACTTTGCACAAAATAGAAGGAAAAGGATCATCCTCATATAGGCTCTCACATTCACAAAGTATAAGTATATATATATATATATATATATATATATATATATATAATGAACTATTTTGTCAATTCTGATGTGTGAAGGATCCAACAGTTCAGTTTATAATTGAACAACTAGATTACTGACACAGATGATTTGATTATAGTGGAAATGTCATGTGTAGAATCAGTCACACACTTTGGAAGGACTGATAACAGAGAAATGGTGCACAGTGCATCATTAAACCTCCAAACAACTTTCATCAGGTTTTATTATCACAATTTAACCTGTCCAGAAAAAAAATTAGAGCCTAAGGCAATATATGTACTTAAACCTAACCTTACCTTGAAGGACATGGTTTGGCATAAAATTTTTCCTTCTTTTTCAGTAGCAAAACATTATTTTATCAAGAATTAGCCACAAACTCCATAACTAATAAAGTTTGAAGAAATTTATCCAATCTTAATATACAAATTATCTGAAATACATCAAAGGCAGTTAAAAATTTCAAATTTACATAAGAATGAATCTGCTAAATAGAATCTAAACAATTTCTCATCATATACATTGACAAAACATCTTAAAACTTAAAGAAAAGAATATACAAGTGCAAAGGCAGGTGAAAATTTAACAATACACTTCTGTGCCACCTTCATGATCACAATTTTGACTTAGAAATGCTGTTTTAATAAAATATTTACTCAGACAAACATGCATTGAAAATGCTATGATTTAAGAGTCCTCTTGAATTAATACACTACTGGACTATTTCCAGTTTGTCCCTTGTACATACTAAATTAATACTGGAACAATTTACCATGAAAAAAATGTAGAAACCAAAATAAGTGGAAAAAACAGAATTGAAATTAATTAAAATCTAACTTTTAAAATGAGTTAAAGTGAAAAATCAAGCATTCAGTCACTTAACATGAATAACTAATGTAGATTTTAATCTTGTAAAGTAAAATTCTTTTTTGGAAGACACTGGCTCATCAGTGAAATATGCCAAAGAAAGAATTTCCCAGATTGTCTACCACTCTCTTAGATTCTCTTCCAATTTTTCTCTCACACACACACTCTTAATATGAGGTTTGTTCCGAAAATAAAGCCTTGGCTCATAATGTTAAGATTATGCTAGTAATAGAGTAGTGGAGGTGAACCTTCTTTCCAGTAAGTTATATTTTTTCCTTTTGTTACAGATAGTAGTCTGATAAAATGATATTAAAGTGTAGGGAAATTTGAATTCTGACATGCAGAAAAGATTGTACCCATTGACATTCATCAAAACTTACTGAACATTTTCAGAGATCAAACAGTGAAAGTGAGTACAGTTAGGTAGTGAACAAGGTGTTTCATCACTGTTGATGCTGATACGTGTGGCAAGCCATGCTTTGGGTGGCTTAGCATAATGGTCAACCTCATATGAAGAGTGCTTCAAAAACTCATAGCCAATTGTAGTAACTATGAGAGGAAGTTAGCATTCTGTAGGAGAAAAGTTGCTCTATTCCATATGCTCCCTGAAGCAAAAGGAGTCATTACTTTCAAACCATCTCTCATATAACCTTATTTCTAAAACAAAACATTTCATGCTGTTAAATTGTTTATACCATTTATCTTGTACTGCATGTATAATTTTAAAATGAATATTACAAAAGTAATGACAAAAAATACTAATAATTCATTAATCTGCAAAATTGAAATTATTAAAATTGTTTCATTTTTGGCATGTATAAACACAGTAAACATGTATTTAGAATGTTTTCATCACATTTTATTATGAAATTAAAAATAAATTTAATGAAAATATAGCAAATAAATTTCACAGGCTTTATATAAAATTTAAATCACTTTTAAATTAAAATATTTTTCCAATGTAATTTTTAAAATCCATGCATGATGCAAACGGCTCCATATTTACATAAAATTTTTCTTTTGTAATCATTCATTTTTTTTTTTCATTCAAACATTGTTTGGCATGCTATCATTTTTTTTTTTTTTTTTTTTGATATCTTAATGAAATCTTTTATCTTGTTTTTCCCACACTCTTCTAAGACTTTCAGGCAAAACTGTAAATGCAAATCTAAAGAAACATTTGGGACTCATGCTGCAACCCAACTTCTTAAAATTGATTAACATTTTTCTTACTATTCATTTCTAATTTGGATCTTTATTATTACCTAAGTATTTAAAAGTTTCTTCTTTGAATGATATTCAAGCCTCTTATTCTAGGTTGTTCATCATACCATGAAATTCTGCATCAGGAATAAGTTTTCTAATATCATGTCTAGTAAATGCTCCCTCTTTCAATTTAGGTTTTGACAAATTAAGAAAATTTTGGCACAAATACATATAACAGATTTCATTTCTTAATGGGTTTAATGCTTCATTAACCCAAGTTTAATATGAATTGGCAGCAGTAACAGAACATTTTTAAGATTGATAATGTTAAGTTTGACAATGTATATTGCACTAATGTGTAAATCTTTTATTTGACCATTCCTTCTAAAACCAATATAAATCCTTGACTCTGCTCTACTTGCAAGAATTTTATATATCCTGACTGCTGACTCAGTAACATAGACATAACTTTTAGATCTTCACATGAGCAGACAGTGCTCATTGTAGTTGATTTTCTGTAGTATGTTTCTTTTTAAATTCACAAAATGAACAACAATTATTAATACGTATTTACAACCATTATGAATAAGTATCTTATTCCAATTTCTCATAGGAAGAATCTCTAAATCGTCTTCAATTTAATCTCTGCCAAATTGTTGCTTTAGACTGATTATATCACTGCAATAAAGTAAAGATCTATCTTTGGTGAAATATTTTTCTTTAGAAAGAAAGTTGTTCCAGGATGTAATCATTTAATTTTTTTATTTTTATCTGGACCTAAAGAGCTTTGCAGCATCTTTAAGGAGATCACTGTATTCTGAAGTTCATCCTGAGATAAAGGCTTCATTGCTTCAACATGTTTGGTAAAATTCTTCATCTTAGTCAAAAGCATTTTCTGCTATTGAGTAAATTTTTACATAATCAAGCTTAACAGGGAGAGTAGAATTTGGTATACGAGACTCATGTGATACAAGTTTTATTACTGATACAAGTTTAAAATAAGCAATTTCTTTCTGATTCTTATTGTTGTGTCTTTGAATTTTGCAGGAACAAATATGGAAATTATAACTTCATTTTTTAGTTCATTCCATGTCACTGGAATTCCAAAAGCAAAAGATTTCTTTTTGTCTTTTGTCCATTGTTTTACTTTCAGAAAACATAACTGTGAGGTGCCCACTTTTTGTCCTGGTCTCTAACATTTATTTCAAATTAGAGACATTAGGCTCTTTTTTATTTTCTTTGTTTCTTTTTTTTTTCTTAAACAATGTCTACTATGTTTTGTTGCTGCTTTTATTTTACTGGAACTTTCAAGAATTATAGCAAAAAAAAAATCAGAACCTATTGCACCTCCTCTTAATGTCATAGTATGAACATTTACAGGATATTCTAATTAATTGGTAAAGAACAAAGAATTAATTAGTATCACCACTATATCTTCAATAAACCACCAATACTTTGTAACAACAGTAAAATTGCATAGCATACTGCCTTGAAATGGTATGAGTCTTTAGTGTGTTGTTTTTCAGCTATATTTTAAATTACTGATAAAATAACTGTTGGATTTCATATTGTAATGGAATATCCATATGTGTCATGTGAGTATGTACATTTCCTGGTTTACCAAAAAGCTTTTCAGCAAATCCTTATAAATTTTTTCTGTATTTTTTTTCAGTAATTTTATGTTTACTTTTCTTTTGTTTGTTCATTTACTGTTCAGTATTTAGTAAAATCTCTATGTGTTAACTAAAACCTTTATGCATCCTTTATATACAGTGAAACCTCTACTTACGAAAGGCTATATATATAAAATTTTCAGGTTACAAAACGCCTCTTCAGAAAAATATTTCTTCTTGTTACGAAAGAAATTTCAAGATACAAAAGGCAAAAATTTCAAAATACATGCTGCTCCCAGAGTCATCCTCATTGCCTTCTCAAGTGCCTCCTCATTCTCAATAATACCCCTGCCCACCCGCTCGGCCTTAATGATGATATCCTGGAAGAGTTCTCATTTATTAAGGTGCTGTACCTCCCACCTAACACCACCTCTATCCTCCAACCTATGGACCAACAAGTCATTTTGAACTTCAAGAAACTCTACGTGAAACATCTGTTCAAGAGGTGTTTCGACATCACTGAAGACACCCAGCTTACCCTTCATGTGTTTTGGAAGCAGCACTTCAATATTGTTGTTTGCCTTAAGATAATCGACATGGCTTGGCAGGAGGTGACCAGACGTACCCTAAATGCGGCTTGGAGAAAGCTGTGGCCCGATGATGTTACTTCATGAGATTTTGAGAGGTTCGAGGTGGAGGCTTGGAACCATTTAGGACATTTATAGCGTAAAAAGTGTCTCTACTTACAAAATTTTCACGTTACAAAACAACATCCAGAATGAATTAATTTTGCAAGTAGAGGTTCCAGTATATATATATATATATATATATATATAGTGTATGTGTGTGTGTGATAGCATTCAATAGTATATATATGTACACAGTATATATATATATATATATATATATATATATATATATATATATATATTTACTGCATACATATATATATACTATTGAATGCTTAAGTAATAATTTATCTTTCAAATATTGTTCAATGTATATGATAGATCAATGATTCTTAATAATAGCAGTTATTTTCTCATATCTTTGAACAACTCCCAAAACAAATATTATATTTAAAAAGCTAAAGAAATTTTCATCATTTAAATGTTTTAAATTGTTATTCAGTGTATGTATGTATATATATATATATATATATATATAATGTGTGTGTATGTATAATCACACCTTTTAGATGATATATTACTTATCACTCTATAAGTGTAATTTGCATGATTATACACTTGTATATGTAGAAAGTTTCAATCTAGCAATATAGGCAGTTAATCAACATATTTCCTTATCATTTCCACCTTTTTTCACCTTGTTACTTACTAAAGCAACTAGTTAATCACTGTCAAAAAAAAGAAAGAGAAGAAAAGAGAGAGAATGCTAGCACCTCCTCCCATCTCTTGATAATGACATTAACTGAGTCATTGATCTTTGTTATGTCAGCTGGTTTTCTCTAAGACATTTACACATGCACCAGCACCCACATATATTTTTCAAGTTCTTTATATCCATTTACAATCAAGTGTACACATTTATACAAGAAGAAGACTTCTTCTTTTATGCAATTGTATGCATATACATTCCTGTATCTGTAGATTAAAAATTAAAAAACGCATATAATCAAACATGACAAAAAGAAAGACAAACATATAATACATATATTTACATTATAAAATCTGAAACACTAACCATAGAGGGTTTGCAGGTTATAATCACAATAGGTTCATTGCTTAGTTGATGCCCAGCTATACTTCAAGCAATTTTCATATTTAATAATAAAGATAAGCATTGAAAATACATTTAGATGAAATGCAATATTTGAATAATAAGTCATAAGTTTAGTTAATTTCCTGAATATTTCAATGTTTATTTACATCATTATTTGAGTATTATGTCTGAAAATGACTTTCATTGCTTACATTTAAATAAATAATAGGATAAATATATAAAGTCAAATAATCTATATATATCAAAATCACTGTCCTTTGGTTTGTAATGCACATATGTTTGCATAAAATTGTTGTTCATTTCAAGTTGGTAGGTGCCAAAGACATTACAGTTTTTATCAATAATCACAAACTTTTTTATAAAATTGTTTTCAAATATATTGCAATAATTTAAATGACTTTCTACTGTTAATTTTGGCTTTAATTGTAAAAAAAAAAAAAAAAGAAAAGACTACTCTTAAAAATAAAGTTACTTTGTGTAAAATCTGTTTTTAATGTTTTAGACTTTATAATGTCAATTATTTTCCAATCAAAATTTGACTTATACCATGATTGATGCCTGCCACAAAAATAATTTTATTTTTTAATTAAAAATTTTCTAAAAATAAAGCAGCCTGTATAGAAATAAAAAAAACTGAAAATTAGTTTATTTAATGATTACCTAAAGAAATTCTGAAAATAATTATTACATAACAAAACCATAAAAGTGAAAACGCATTTATTAGTTATGGGTATCTGTAATGTGTCAAATCAGCTCCAAGTTCAAATGGATATTGAGTTAACTTTCCCTATCTATATGTAATGTCCTCTTGAATTTATGAAAATCTTATAGGGCAGCTGAAACATGGATGACCAAAATGATAAAACTTAATAATTAACACAATGGTAAAATATATTCCCAATATTAAAACACTATATTCCATTATAAAAAAGCACATTAAAAGCCAATAACTTACTTTATTATATCAGTTCTGATAAATAAGTCACACATATTACTATTACTTATTCTGATTATAACTAACTTTAAATTTTCATAAAAATCAATAACATTAATATTCAAATATTAATTGCAGATAAGCCCATTTTAAAGAGTAACTTTCACCATTTCTATATATATATATATAGAAACATGTGCACCAAGAGTAATTCTTCAGATAATATTTTCTATCACAAGTAACTAAATCAAGTTTGTAATGAGAAATGAGTATAGTGCTCAGAAATATGTTGAAAGTAGTCATAAAAATGACATCTAAACAGTTCTAGTTGAATCTCATGAAAAATTCACAGAAAAATCAAACCAACTTAACCCCAGGTCCTCTTCCTTGTTTTCTTCTGGTTTACTCCTTATATACAATCACTTCTACCTTCCTCAAAAACACCAAACAGTCCTTACAGATTCATACTATCCAGAATTCATTTTCCCACCCCAGGGACACTTTTGGTGAGTTTAGGCTCACCATCAACCACTTTTGTACTTGTGTAGTTCTATCTCTGTTATTTATTGGAGAATGATGTTGGGCAATCATGACTGTCACATGTTTCTTTTCTTTCAGTTCCATGATTGTTCTTAAAGTGTCATAGTCTTTCAAAGATGTGGTTAGTCATGATTTGTCAACACTTTGCTTCAGAATAAATAAACCTGTCTTTGAGGTGCAATCTGATCTGAAGAATGTGGTTTTCATCTCTGTTGATTTTCTCTTCTGCTGAACTAAATGGTGTAATTTCCTGGTTCTCACTTTGATTCTTAACTCTTAAAAGAAATCAATTTTTAGTGTCTTTATCTTACAAGTAGACTGACTTTGTCTTTAACTTCTTTTTAATTCAGTCAATCTGCCTGTGAATACTGTTTTCATTTGGGGCGGGTTATCAAAAATTTTCCAAAATCTTTTTTTCCATACCAGAAAAAGTAAATATAAATTCTTTTTATCTTCACAATTTTGATTTTTTGTATTTGAATTATTGACTTTCTCAACTAGTAAATTATATAAAATAGGTTAAATTTTGACCTACTAGAGTATTTTTTTCAGAAAGTATGTATATCTATATTTTGTAGATAATCTACTGAATCAAGACAATTGTAAAACATATAAGAGGAAAGTATTCTATGAAATTTCTGAACTAATATTTTAATCTTTGTTATTTTTAACGTTTTAAACTGATGTTTTTGACTTTCTGCTGTTATATGTTACTGATAGTAAGCCATTAAATCTGTTATGTGTGTGTGCCTCAGCCCTTTAAGTTGATACCAAAATAAAGTGAGCAAAACTGGAGAACAAATCTGTTTTAAATGCCAACATGTAGGCCAATTGTGTAAAAAGTGTTGGATCTCAAGTAAGGAAGTTCTTAATAGTCACTATTCATATTTATGACTTTGCTCTTTGAGCATTCATTCCTTTATGTCATCTACCTTTGTATTCAGTATCTTTATATTATTAGATACAAATAATTCTAAAAAACATGTCTGTAGTTAATCAATATTTGATTAATAGTAATATCTATATTTCTTATATTAATCATTTATTAACTGTTTGTCAGAGTAACTTTGCTCGTGTAAGTTTTGAATCAATTTTTTTTTCATATAATTTTTATATGCAAAATTTCACACTCAAGGTAAAGAATTACTGTTAAAATGGTTCTAATGAATGAGGCATATAATATGAAGGAAAGAGGATGTGGTAAGAAGTGAAGATTATGTCGATAAAATAACAATTTACCCTTGATTTGTGGGGATTAAAATTTTAGTGTTCAGGGAAGCATCCAGATAGGAATTTATTCCACAAAATAGCAGTTCTTGAAAAAATCTCAGTGGAGTTTTCTCCTTATATTTAGAATGTAATGGAAATGAGGCTGATTCAATTCTGTGGAGGTAGCTTGGCATGTACAAAGCTATAAAGGTTTGAACAGGTTGGACTGAGGAATTGAGCTTATCTGAACATTTGCTATGGAAATAGCCACAGGGTAGCAATAGGCTTGCAATGTTGCATCGGTGGCAACGAAGCATCAGAGTGGAGAATAAGTATCCCTCTACTTAACTACATAAATGATTTTGAACACTGTCAAGACAAAAATGAGGATTGAGCCATTCTAGATCAGATGTGGCAGCAATACTCCATTTTTGTTCTGATCTGATTCTTGTAAAGATAAAGTATGGCAGGAGAAGTCAGTTACTTCCTGAAGAGATAGAATGAACTAATCATTTTCCTAACAGTTTATAGCAATGGATCGTATATATGAGTTTTACTTGCGGTTTGAAATGAGATCCAGTAGACATTCATTGAGAATGAAACATTGCATTGTGAAAGAAAATTCAGTTTGATCAGTGATTATGAAATGATACTCGTTTGATTTTTCCCTTTATTGAGTCATCACCACATATGAATGTATAATTCTTTCTTATGTTGTTTATAATGAGGGTAATATAAATTTAAATATCTTTCTTCTGTCATTATCTGTGAACAACTGAAATTATTTTAAATGGATTTAAAAAGTATGACTGTTTTTATATAATTTTTGTAGCAACATCATTTTGGGACTTAGAATTGTACACACAAAGAATTAATGATGTTTAAAGATAACAAAATGAAAAATTACTCTTAGGAAAATAAAAAAATTGCTTGAAACATTGTGTTTAATTTAACAAAAATAAAGATAGTAGCCTAAAAGTTCTATAAAATAATAAATATATCTCTTCAGTTATATTCAAATTAAATCAATTTATAGAATTTTTTCTTTTTTTCATGTGATGATTACCTTTAGCTAAATAGCACTAAGAATCCCTGTTGTCTCCAGTGTAATATTCTGTTATAAATATTTGAAGATTGATATCAGGCTTCAGTTGTTGATAATTTTGAATTTTCCATGTACTATATTGCTTGCATGATTATCAGAAAAGATTAGAGCTTTACTACAGAATATTATATTTTATTGGGAAAACATTTTACTCTTTGAGTATTTTCTAGTGTTTGCAAAATATTTCATATTCACAAGTAAAAATAAACCAATATGTTCTTTTTTATAATAATAGATAACCATTTTTTCTCTTTTAGCTTAAATCAAAATCTATTTTTCTTAATGATGAGTGATCAGAAGAGTAATGAATGTTTAAATTCAAGTAAAAACAACAACAAAAAACAAAGGCAAAAGTGATTTTGAAAGTTGACTTGAAAATCAAACAGTACATTTTCATATGTAACATTGACTTATCAGCAAACAGAACATTTCTGTACTTACAAATTCTGTGAAACACCCATGTTATAATATTGGTTTTTTTCCCTCAACAGTTTTCAAGCTAGAGAGTTTTTCTTAAGCCCTACTTGCTTTGATTTCTTTCCTCTACTTCTGATTCATCATGCTGAGATGTCTGAATTCTTTATTTATGAGATTAAATAGGCAGTGACCAATGGTCATTCAGTCCAAACTCATTAGTGTATATAATTTGCAGAGATATTATAGGTGGTGTATATGGGTTGGTTGGAAACAACAGCTGTAATTCCATTTGGCATAGCATAGAATGTTTGGGTAGATTATCCTCAAAGTTGCCATACCATTAAAGTTCCAGTTGTTCCTCTTACCCAAACCCTCCCTCAACTACTGAATGATTGCAGAATTTGGCAGTTGGCAAAGAATTAGATATGATTCTAGGAAGATTAATTTTATTTGATTGTGCAACATGAAATTTGCATATAACCTGATTTTTTTTTAACAATTGTGGAGAAAAAGCACAAAGCCGAAAAAATTGTTTTATTTTAGTTTTTAGATCTTGTTTTAATTATATATATATATATATATATATATATATATATATATATATATATGCGTGTGTGTGTGTGTGTGTGTGTGTTAGCTTTGAATTCAATAACACTGCCAGTATGTCCTGGGCCAGTGTAGCAGAATAAAAACTATTACTCCCCATGTCTAACAGATTTGGGGAGGCCTGTGTTCTGTAAATTAAGGTGTTATATATATAAAATAATTTGTATTTCTATATACAAGACAATCTGAAAAGTTCTTGGCCTACTTACTACTCAAAATTTAACTTTTAACCATATATAAATGATACAAGTTTATGCATGATTTGTGTGTGTGTTTAATGTGTGTAGTTAAAGGATACACTGTTTTGCAAAGATATACACATAATGCAGTTTTTTAATGTTTTGTTGTGAAAATATATAACTTTATAGTTCATAATATATTTACTGTCCAACTTCAGTTTCTCATCCATAAAACTAGCTCATTGGATGATGTAATGTTCAGATGTTTATGAATGAGAAGCATAAAAATGAATCTTTTATACCAAGCATAAGTCAATCAACATTATCTTCACATGGAAGTCATGTGAAGTAATTTTCTCTCCTAATCTGACTTTTGTACTATATTTTCTAATGTTTTGGATGTCATAACTGTAGGTTCTCACTAGAGTGTTATGCTGTGCAGAACTGTTTAAGTCGAACATTTTTATCTTATATTTTAAGAATCAAGAGTTGTTATTCAGCAATGCTCATCTACACTGCAGGTTTCATCTAGCAAATTATGTTGACTTACATGATAGAAGTAGCTGGGAATAATCTTGTTGCTTGAAAGTTGAGTGTTTATTATTGTAGCATGCCAGTAAAAAAAAAAAAAAAGAGAGAAATCTGATAGCTGTAATGAAAATGGAAGCCCGAATAAAAGTAAGCTTTATTCTACTTTGTTGGTACTTGTAGTTACACATGATATAATAATCCACTTGCTTATATATGCTAAATGAATGTTATATATTATGTCTATTCTATTCGTAACAAAGGGATTGGATTGGTATTGGGTACTTTTGATACTACAATAGTCAAGATAACTGGAGATATCTTTGGGACATTAATGCTAGACAAATAAACTGTCTCAATCAGAATTTGACCACATATTTTACTGGTTTTGTTTTCACCTTGTCTTCTAATGAAGCTATTGATAAAAAAATTAATTGTTGATGCCTTAGAAATATTTTCTTTTAATTTTTTTATCAAATAAACATTTTAGTTGACATCTTTCAAAATCTATTCACAAAATTTTGTATTTGTTTTTGTTTGAATGACAGTACTGTACATTCTTCTCTATACAGACATATGACAAAATAAAACATAAGTATTTTGAAATGCGATACAGAGAAAATTGAAGAAAAGAATGCACATATATACACACTAAACAAAAATGTGGATAAAGAAAAATTAATCCATGTCCCAGATGTGGAAAGTTACATCTCAGAGATGGCTGTCCTTTTAAGAATTTAAAGTTTTGCAAGAATGAAAAAGTAATACATAAAAAGGCCTGTAAAACTAAAGCACTGAAAAATACTTGTAGAAAAAAAAATTTTGTACATAGTTAACGAAAAGATTTATTGAAGAAAGGCCCACAAGAAAGGAAGAACCTATACAAGTTCTGTATAATATATTTGACGTACCAACACCCCAAGAATTCATTGAACATGCAAGTATAAGTACCAGAAAAAGAAAACAGAAAAACTGGTGTTTGACCCAAAAGGAAAGACATACAAAGTTCAATAGAAAGAGGAGGAGTGAATACAAAGAAATAAAATATTTAAGAAAATAAAAAATCTCAAAAGGGGAGATGTTGTGGAAAAAGTAAGACATCCTTGGTAGCACAAATGAACTGGGGCAAATGCCCTAAATAAAGAACTGAGTTCAGAGACAGTTCCAAGAGAATTCTAACAGTGTTCGTTAGAGTACCATTGGAGTCAGACAAGACATAATATTATAACCATTCATAGTGAGTTATAACATTTTATCAACCTGAAAGAGACACAGTGGTTTTCTTCATTTATTGCACAGTTAAAGTGTTGAGTTTTAAATAAAATTATCTATTATAATTCTATTTCATGCTAGGTCATTTTACTTTTATATTGATCAAGTATACATTCTCTCAAAATCTAATATTTCCTGTGATTCTAAAATACAGAACACTGTCAAGTGATCATATACATATCTTTATAGTAAATTTAATGATTTGTCTTTTATTTTTATGAGTTGTCAAATCTGAATAAAATAATTGTGTTTTTTTACTCACATCTCTCTCTTCTACAAGATCTATGAAGGAGTGTTAAAATGTTCTCAGGCTGATCAAGAAAGTATTAGAAAAATAAATTTATTTGCCCAAATTTTAGGAAGTGGGTTGAGCTGAGAAATTTCCAGCACCTTCTTAATGTGTATTTGAGTTGTAGTTTTACATTTTACATTGATTTGTTATATTAAAATTGACAGGCAAGGATTTTCTTTTAAGTTTTAGTTAGCTATGCTTGCTTACATATGAAGAAGGATATTTTTATGTATTATATTAGTAGAGATATTGTCCAAAGATTGGTGATTGCGCACTTGTATGTTCTTGTATATATAATTAAGCTTTCATTTTAGTTTTAATTGAAAGCTAAATGATTAAATATACTATTTCCAGTCAGCAAAATACTCTGGTGTATTTCAAATAGAAATTATATTGATTGGAATCTCAACTTTTTCAGAGTTTTCAAAAGTTTTTTTTTTTTTTCATCCATTTTCACAGATTGACAGGTTTGTAAACAAAATTTCATTCTCAGTTTTAAAAATCTTGCAAAAGTAAAATATACATCTATAACATATTATTTTTTTAAAATTTGCAAATTTAAAGTTAAATCAATCTGATTTTAAACAAGTATTACGTTTATAGCATAAAATTTTGAATAAAAGTATTTCTTGATTATGAAGGTCATATCTTTCTAACACGTGAAGTGATTGATAACAGCCACATGCAGGGATTAGCTAAGTATGTTTGACCAAGATTAACATAATTGTCCCTTTTTTTTTCTGAAAGGGGAAGAAACCATGAAACAGGTGACCTTTTAATGTCAAACATGAAATACCATACTTAAAAAGACAACATACCTACACACACACAAAAAAAATTTTAATTATTTAAGACATCTTTTTGCTTGAAAATTTGTATTAAGCTTTTCAGTTTTTGATTAGTAAATATATAGTCTTCACTTAATAGCAATAACCTAATTGCAACAAGTGTAATATATTTCTGTAACCCAAAAGATATATGATTGACATCAAAAGCAGTGACTGACAAAACTATGATCAACATCAAAGGTAGAAAACACAGTGACCAACAAAAATGTGATTGACATAAGACTTGAAAAGCTATAGCTGGCAAAGATGATTGACAGATATACCTGGTCATAGATGACACAATTAAGCAAAAACCCAAGAAGGCAAAAATGCATTTAAATTTCAGGTTATATAAGTTCAGAGTTTTCTGATCAATATCAGAATGCCGACAGAATGCTGAGAAAAGAAGACAACTCTCACAGGTTAAAGACTCCTGACAACTTCCTCATATGAGCATGATTCTCTATGGCTACCCTCCACTCCAAACAACAAGCACTGACAAATAATAAATAATATAAACTTATATTTTTTATATATATGTGTACTTGTTTGTCATCAGCCATCAAAACAATTGTTGTTTCCAGAGCACCAGGCATTACACATCATAAGGCTTTGAAGAATTTTAAAATAATTTTGAAACTTTATAAATTATCATAGAAACGATTTTTGTAAACTTTCATTATTCATTCAAATAAATTTTTTTCTTCAAACTATAATGTCCTTAATATATATATATATATATTTTTTTAATAATATCACCCCAAGCAAGGTGAAAATGCCACTGATGCACAGGGGGCTACGTAAGAGTGAAAAGATTGGAAAAGAGAAAAACCGGAAACCACAACCTAAACAGGAAATAAGGAATGAGCCTCTTCACCTGTTCAATAGATGTGGGTGGAGTGTGAACCGGGCGATAGTTTAGTCTATCTACTCCAATTGAAAAAAAAATAATAAAATAAAATAATAAAAAAAGAGTGAAAAGATTGGAAAAGAGAAAAACCGGGAACCACAACCTAAACAGGAAACAAAGGATGAGCCTCTTCACCTGTTCAATAGACGTGGGTGGAGTGTCAACCAGGCGATAGTTTAGTCTATCTAGTCCAATTGAGAAAAAAAAAGAGTAAAAGAATGGAAAAGAGTAAAAGATTGGAAAGTGAAAACCGGATATATATATATATATATATATATATATATATATATATTTCAAATCCTATCTAATTAAATAATTGCATTTTCAGAAAAAATGGGTAACTGTTTGAAAATAAAAAATAGATGATTTACATTCCCTAATGAGTCCTGGGTTTAACTAATAAAACAAATTTTCAAAACGATTTAATTTCTTGCAATTTCATACGTGGAGGTGGGATACAAATGTAAAAAAGATATTTTTGCCAAGATTTTCTAAAAATAATAATTTCAAAAATAATTTATTTATGAATAAGTCCTGAAATTTTTATTAAAATCCAACAATTGTTTGATTTTTGCAAGAATTTTCAAATTAATGTTTTTCAAAAGAAAAAAAAAGTTTTGTAATATTACATTATCCATAGTAATCTCTGGTAAAAATTTGGTTACCTGCTGACCAAAAAAAAAAAGATATTTTAACCAAATTTCAGATGTGTTAGAAAGGATTAATAAAAAAATTTAAATAATTAAAAAATACTTTCAACTTTTCTCTAAATAACATTTTGATGAAAAAACTTTGTTTTTATCAAGCTTAGAGCTTTTTTTATTCATGCTATAGTGTTTTTTCAGCAAACTAGTGGAGGTACCTTGCTTAGTTGCTTTACTGCTTTGCATGAAGTGAAACTGATTAAAAAATATTATATGTGTGTTAATAATAATGTAATTAGCTAATTTCCAAAGATTGTAATGTATACCTTATCAATAATGATCGGTCAGGATTAATAGGAACTTTGTTTTATACTACCTGTCTCTAAATTGAATATCTGACACTATCTTTCATTTAATAAGAACATTAGTTGCATTGCTGGCATGAATTGGAGGTAGTAGTGATTAAGCATTATTGTGTCATAGTCAGATGGAAACCACTGAGCTACCCTTCTACTGAAATTATTGAGTTGATTTAAAACAATTATTATTGTGACAAGTGCCTAATGTACGCTCATGGGTACATTTGGGATGATTGAGGAACAGAGAAAATAAAGATAAAAAAGAAATAAAAAGAACAACAGTTTCCCAATGCTAGAAGAGAAAAAGAAATTGGAAGTTCAGCAAAAAATTTAAGATAGGAAAGGAAAATATTATGAGGAGGAATGTTCAGGTGGGAGGGAACTGGTTGTACGTTTTTGTTCTGTGTCTGTGTGTGTGCCTGTTCAAGAGAAACAAGAAAGGGTCATCTTGTAGGTGAACCAAGTGATAAAGTCCAGACAGCTGTTACATGACCTCAAATACCACAATGGAAAGGGGTTATTTGGGGATGGTTGAGGGTGGTATGTAAATGAGGAATGGATGGGAGGGAGATATGATAAGAAAAAAGAAGCCAACTAAATAGGAAGAAATTTCTAAACAATAGAATTGGAAAAAGAAAAGAAAATGAAAAGAAAGAAGAATAGAGAAAGAGTTAAAGAAAGAAAATGGAATTAAGGAAGAGAAAGAAAGAAAAGAGCAAGAACTGCAGTTCTCTAGGAAACTGAATTTTTTCCTCATTAAGACAATTCTGTAAATAACTGGTTCTCAACAAGTGTAATCAGTCAGTTAAGTGCTATATGTGATACACACTTCTGCGATCATGTCTTGAAAGAAACATCACTGACTGGGCAGAACATTTTCCTGCAGTAGGTTAAAATTATTTTTTGTGGTAGACTGGTTGTTAACCAAGGATATAAAACCCAATCTGTCCTGCTATTAACCCATAGCTGGAGGTAGAAGCGACAGATTAATACCTTTCCCTGAGGTATTTGTGCATGAGTGGATGCAATGAATTCAACTGGAATTTGAACTTGCTGCTTTGATTTTTCCTTCTGAGCCAATATCCACTTCACCGCAACTTACATCCATCAGTGCACAAACTGATGAATATGGTGGATTATCAAAAACTTTCAATTTAAATTGTAACAATTTTTCTTGATCATCAAAAAGACATCAGCTTGCATTATCCTCATAGAATACAACAGACTAGTTCTGGAAGCTTTGCATCAATTTCTTCCTTCAGTTAAACTAATGGAAACCAGTATATGCTTGAATCATTTCATTCTTTAGTAGGAGTTTATAATAATAGACTCCTGTTGTAATGGAATGTCCCATACTCCCTATTGCCTATTTGGACTAACTATATTAGTAGCCATATATAGTGAGCAAAGGAGATACCTGTGACTTGCAATTATTAGTCTGCCACCAAATTCCCTGTCTTGTTGTAGTGTGTTCTCTTTACAATCAACCTTTCTTCTTTCATCTACGCACATGTTGCTGTTCTTTCACTCGGGTAATTTCTTTAAAGAATACAACAGTGGCGATGAGAGATTCAATGCCAAATCACAGCGAGAAAGACCCCAAAACACTGTTTGTAAAACATACAACAGAAGTAATTACGGATTTGATCAACTTAAATTGAAAATACTCAGTGGAATTACTCAACAAATATGGCACAACTGTCCGAATTGATTAAAGCATTGCATACTAGTTTGCAGTCACAACAGCAGCAGCAACAACAACAATCACAGCAACAAGAAAAATTTCAAAAATCACAAAACTTTTTCAACATGAACTGATACAATTACAAAAACAACAAGGGAAAGACTCTAAGCTATTGAGCAAAACCATAATATCTAAAACAACAGAAGGACAAGGCTACAGATATTTTTCTCTGAAGGAATATCGGATTTGTTATCAGAATTCAAGTATGACCCAGACAATGGAATAACTTTTCCTGCCTATTTTCATAGGTACGAGATGATTTTTTCAAAAAGGTGTGAACAGTGGTCTGAGGAGGAGAAAATGAGGGTGTTCATTCAAAAATTAGGTACAGTGGAGAACACTAAATGCATGAACCTAATTTTACCTAAAAAACTGGAAGAAATCTCATTTGAGGAGACAATAAAAAATTTTGTCAGCAATGTTCAACAAATATGACAGTTTGTTTTATACTCGACATTTGTGTTTAAACACTGTAAAACAAGAGAATGCATATTTTTGTGACTTATGCAGGCAATGTAAATTTAAATGTGAATTGTTTGAATTAGGTGACATTTCAGTTGACATGTTTAAATGTTTAATCTTCATCCAGGGACTTACAGCAGCAAAGGACAAAAACATCAGATCAAGGATTTTGACAATTATGGAGCAAGACTTTCAAATTAGGCTACAGAGGTTGACTGAGGAATGCCAGAGGCTGATAAATTTAAAAAAAAGAGACAATATACGGATTGAAAAAAAAGAACATTTCTCGAGGCCTAGCGATAAAACAACCAAAATTTGCAAAATATATGCCAAAAACATCCCAGTGTGATACCTGGTGGGGGTCACATTTAAAACACTTTTTTTCAAGGATAAGGTTTGCTTGAGTGTGGCTATGTCAGTTACAAAAACTCCCGCTGTTGGTATAAACAGAAAATAAAGAAGCCAAAATTTAAAACTAAAGTAAATGTTTTATCCAAGAATGAAATTAAAAAGGGTGAAAAAAGGAATGTATCATTTTCAACTCTAGATTTCATAAATCAAGAAATGAAACGGTCAGAGAAATTGGGTGTAATTTCTAAAATTGACTACACAAATTGGGCTGCGCCTATAGTGTCTGTAAGGAAAAAGAACGAAAAGATCCAAGTTTGTGCAGATTTTTCAACTGGATTAAATGGCTGTCTGAAACACCACACATACCTGTTACCCTCACCAGAGGATATTTTTCTACACTGAATGTTGGCAATGTGTTTTCTAAAATAGATCTTTCTGACACATATCTACAAGAGAAAATAGGTGAACAGAGCTCAAAGTTATTAGTAATTAACACACACAGGAGACTCTACAAGCTAAATCATCTCCCATTTGGAGTAAAGGTGGCTCGTAGTTTGTTTCCACAAATAATGGACACCATGTTAGCAGGACAAGAATTTGCCATAGCATACCTGGACAAGTGCTAAAGAGTGAAAACAACAAACAGCACAAAACACATATCAAGGCAGTGTTCCAGAAGATTGATGAATATGGTTTCAAGCTAAGTTCAGATAAATGCGAATTCTTCATGAAGCAGATCAAATATTTGGGGCAAATAATCGACGAGAACGGAAGAAGATCAGACCCAGAAAAAGCCAAAGGTATTAAAAATATGCTACCACCAAACAACGTCACTAATCTTCAGACATTTATTAGGCTTGAGCAACTATTACAATATCTATGTTCCCAAAATGTATGATCTTAGAGCCCCACTGAATGAATTGAAAAGGGTGCAAAATATTCTTTTGCATTTGAATATTTTATTTTCCTTAAAAGAAAAAAGAATAATATGTCTAAAGTGTTTCTTGTTTTCTTCCTTCTTCTGTATTAAAATCAATAAAAAAAATGCACAAAATGTGACAAAAGTTTTTAATGCATTCTAGGATATTTGTCAATGTACAATCAAAAGTGATCTTATTTGGATGAAATTAAATCTAAACACTCCTAATGCCATTTAACAAGAATGAATAATTTTTTTAAAGCTATCCAAGAATAATCATGTAAATAAAGGAAGATTCTTATAGAGTGAAGATAAAAAAATATAAATTAACTTCAAATGAAACATGAAAAACAATATAGAAGAAGAAATAATGCTGAATGAACCTAAATAAGAAAAGAGAAAATAAAATGAAAGAAATTTAAGAAAAAAATAATAAAACTATGAAGGGTTAAAAAAAGGGTACCTCCACTCATTTTCAATACGTAACTTTTAAATTGAATTTTTAAAAATAAAAACGTTTTCTTGAAACTTTTATTTTAGCTTTCATTGAAAGCTAAATGATTAAATTTACTATTTCCAGTAAGCAAAATACTCTGATATATTTCAAACAGAAATTATATTGATTAGAATCTAAGATTTTAAACAATTTTTCAATTGGAGTAGATAGACTTAACTATCGCCTCGTTCACACTCCACCCACATCTTTTGAACAGGTGAAGAGGCTCATCCCTTATTTCCTGTTTAGGATATGGTTCCCAGCTTTCTTTTTTTATTTTATTTATTTATTTATTTTTTCCAATCTTTCACTTTTTTTTCTTTTCTCTTTTTTTTTTTTTTGTTCTCAATTGGAGTAAATAGACTTAACTATCGCCCGGTTTTCATACTCCACGTCTTTTGAACAGGTGAAGAGGCTCATCCCTTGTTTCCTGTTTAGGATGTCGTTCCTGGCTTTCTCTTTTCCAATCATTTTACTCTTAAGTAGCCCCATGCGCATCAGTGGCGCCTTGCTTAGGGTGATATGATTTTAAAAAAAAAATTTTTTTTGTCTATTTTTGAGCAATTGACACATTTGTAAACAAAAGTTCTCAGTTTTAAAAATCTTACAAAAATAAAATATACATCTGTGACACGTTATTTTTTGAAAATTAGCAAATTTACTGTTAAATTAATCTGATTTACACAAGTATTACTTATTCATAACGTGAAATTTAGAATAAAAGTATTCCTTAATCATGGAGTGTTGATCTTTCTAACCTCTGCCTTGTGATTGATGTGTGATGACAGACAGATTATGAGATAAGCTAAGTATGATTGACTAGAATTGATATAATTGTCTAAAGTTTTTCCTATAAAGGAAAAAGCTGTGAAACACATGACTGAAAATACCATGCTAAAAAAAAACTTTAAATACTTCATTTTTGATCCTGCTTTTTTATGCATTTTCTATTTGAGTTGCTACAAATGAAAACCAATACCTAAATTAATTATTATCACTTAATTTGGGAATTTCATGTTTGTAAAGTAATTTTCCAGTTTATCTGATGAATATAAAGACTTCATTTTATTAGTTTTCAGTTATCACCATTTTGATAAACACTTATTTTCCACTGTACTTAATTAAAGAAAAACAGTGTTGTCTTTTATTTCTTATCCATTATTGTTGTCCTTACTTTTTTTTTGTGGGGTGGTGGGGGAATTTACCAAAACTGTCTCATGATCCTTTGTTCACATCATATAAATGATATATCTTCAAAAATATAATTCTTAAATATTTAAAGAAAATTTTGGCATTAAGTATATTGATATAAATCCTTATTGTTGCTAAAATTTTAAAATTTACAGCCCAAAATATGTCTAAAAAATTCTATGAAAAGACAATTTCTCAAATGTCATCTATAGTTTGTACATATTTTGATATGAGAAATGAGTGTACTTGGGTACATTGCAAAATAAAAACAATTTTAGACAGTAAAAAAAAATCATAGTACAAGTTTTAATTTACAGAGTGCTGTTTTTTCACCAGATCAAAACATAATTGCAAAAATTATTTTTTGTTGAATTAAATATTCAGAATGAAATATAGAAAATAAAAAATGATTGGTTAAAACGCTTAAGTCTTCATCCTATTATAGTGATCTTGAGAAGCTATATATATATATATATATATATATATATATCATTTTCACCATTTATTTTAACATATCACCTGAAGAGAAACAGTTTTGTTCTGAAACATGAAAATTTTTGTGTAGTGATATTATGCTTTTATAAACCATTGTAATAACAAAATTACAATATATATATATATATATTAGAAAATTTTTTAGATATTCTACAATTTCATGGGTAGTACGTATTTCGCTTGCAAACCTTGCTGCTCATCAAGTTAAGGTTTGCGTGCAAAATACATATCACCCATGAAATTGTAGAATATCCAAATTTATTTCTAAATTATATTACTCTGTTAAATTAAATAAATAAATTTAACATTGAGTTCTTTTGAGTTTGTCTCTATCACAATTTATTTGACTTATATACCAAGTATTCTACGTTTTTTATATATATATATATATATATATGAAATGAATTGCTTGAACATTATTTTTTATCAATTATTATTTTTTATTCATATTAAATTGTTGGTTGTTTATAACCAAGTTTCATTAATCTTAGTTAATTTCCGTAATATATATATATATATATATATATATATATATATAAACTTATCAAAAATTCATAGTTTTTGGGGGGTGTTCTTTGTGTAAATAATGAAAAGTTATTAATGACAATGTTCAAAACTTATTTCATTAAATTAAAGCGTTTTTTCTTGTTGTTTGTCATCCAGGATTATCCTTCTGATCAAGGATGAAAATTTTGTTTCTTTCTGGTTTGACATTTTTTTTTTTTTTTGATGTTGTTGTTCATATCTCATGAAAAGGCAGTTTGATTTATTTTTTATTTATTTATTTACCCAATCATTTATATATTTATTTAGATAACTTTGGCCAACAAACAGGCAGGGATAAAAGCATAACCTGCTGCCAAGCAATGTTGACAGAAAGCCATAAAATCTCTAATCAGCAATGTGGCATTCCAGCTGGTAGGGTTCAAAAGATAAAAAAGGTTGGGCATCTGCTGACCAAACTGAATTCCCATCCTGTTTCTCTTTAAGAATCTTATTTGAAAAAGAAATAAAAATCACTAGTTTCTAGTATGAATTAGACCAGCAGGCAAGAATTCTTGACAAATTTTCAAAGGTGGCCCAAGAATTATTTGCATTGATATCTAACTGTTTTGTTATCTTTGTAAGTCAGGTTCTACTGACCTTGCTGATTTTTTTCTTATAATTTCATGCCACCTGGTGTGTTGTCCTGAACATGTGGCCTCTGAACTTGTATATATCTTCTATCACATATGATTTATTCAAATCAAGCTTTAAGGAAGACCTCTTTATATGAGTGTGTCTTCATTATTATAAATTACCCAAGAAAATAATTGATTTTCATGAAATTATGAATGGATGAGGATTTGTATGCAAATGTTTTGTATACTGAAAAGAAAAAAACAAATTTAGTTTCCATAAATATAATATTGACTTTATTAATCTCAATAATAGATCTGTAATGAAAATTCTTTTACTTATGAAAGAAAAAAACAAAAACACTTCTCTGAAGGTAAAATCAGTATCGGAGGGTCACTTTGAGCTTCATTTCAGAAGTTGACAATAATTAATATGAAAAATGTTTTAAATTCAACTATTTTCATTTACATTGAATACTATTCATTGTTAACATGAAAATCAAGGATTGAACCAGGTATCTTTAGATCTTCAGCTAAATACTCCTCCAAGGGAGCTATTTTGGCTGATGGTAAGAAGTATGATTTAACTGCAGCTTGTCCATTGTAATAATCAGTAGATAGAACTTTTATATACTAAGTTATACTGTGTGGCGCAGTGAATATTCACTCAGAATGAGAAATCCGAGACCCGAGATCAAATCCAGTTGACTTCGTTGCATTCACTTACATGCAGATACCCTTGGGAAAGGTATTAATCTGTCTCTTCCCTCTATCTATGGGTTAAATAATAGAACAGATAAGGTTCTACACTCTTAGTTGGCAGCCAGTCTACCACAGTAACTAATGGCAACCTACTGCAGGAAAATTTTCTGTCCAGTCAGTCATGTCTCAAAGGAGACATGATTGTCCAAGCATGTATCACATATGGCACTTGACTGACTGATCCATTCTTTATCTAACCTCACCTATTTGCATTCACCTGATTGCATTTTTAACTTTTCCTGGCTATTGTTGTTGACCTTATTGCAATGTCATCAGTATGTAAGAAGTTTTCCGACTGACCCACTTTCAAAGATCTGACCAAATGTCAGAATGTTTTCTTACTGTTTTCTTTTTGAAGAGCTTCATGGTGTAGATGAAATTTTTCAACATCATTTTGTATAGGTAAAACTTTATATATATATATATATATATATATATATATATATATATATAAAATTACAAAAATTTTATATATGGTGTATCATAACATATCTTTAACAGGTCATAAATAGAAGACAATCTGACATGCACCAAATCCCCAATTCTTTTTCAGTTGCATTAGGATCATTAACATGGCAGCTTTCAATTCAATGCAGGAAATAAAGATCTGCCATGCTTGTTGCACAGCAACTTGGAGATAGCCAGACTCAGGAAAGTGTCCAAGTGAATAAGAGCCACACAGAGGTATTTGCAATGATCCACACCAAGCTGTGATGCTCCTGCACTCATGAGCAGTAACAGCTATGTTATGTTGTATCCTTCTTCCTGCAGATCAATGCTACTGCCTACATCAAGATGCTAGACATGGTGGTTAAGACCTGGACCAAGTGGGGCTGTTTCAGAAGACTTCTACTTCTTCCTATATGGCCTAGGTAACCTAGAGGACCCTAGATGACACGCCAGGATTTGTTATTGGAGGCCACAACCTGAACAACATAAGGTATGCGGACGATACAGTGCTGATTGCGGACACGGAAAGGAAACTACAAGACCTCATACAGAAAGTAGCAGTGGAGAGTGATAAGAAGGGACTACAAATAAACTTTAAGAAAACTGAGTGCATGGTCATCAGCAAAAGATACAACCCAAAATGCCAAATACAGGTGGGGGACAACAGAATCAAGCAAGTACAAAAATTTAAGTACCTAGGAAGTGTTCTAACAGAAGATGGAAAATGCGACACAGAGATCCAAAGGCAAATTGGCATGGCAAAGGACACGTTCCAGAAGATGAGCAAAATAATAACACACAAGAAAATCTCAATAGAAACAAAGAAAAGATTGCTAGACTGCTAAGTGATGTCAGTTCTTCAATACGGCAGTGAATGCTGGACAATATCATCGAAAATGAGGACAAAACAGGAAGTGGCCGAAATGTGGTTCTACAAAAGGATGCTACGGATATCGTGGACTGAGCATGCAAGCAACGATGATGTCTTGGAAAGAATGGCAAGAAAAAGGAAATTGATGCTGAGCATCAGGAAGAGACAACTGAAGTTCCTGGGACATGCAATGAGGAAAGAGAGCCTGGAGAACCTGATACTGACTGGTCAGATAGAAGGAAGGAGAGACAGAGGAAGGCAGCGGATAACATATTTGCAGGGTCTGATCAGGTGGATGACGGAACGGGGGTTGCCAGGAGTAACAGGAGCAAACATACTAAGAGCCACAAGGGATAGGGAGACGTGGAGAACCATGATCGCCTACGTCCTGAAGGGACAGGGCACATAGAAGAAGAAGAACCTAAGAATGACTGCTCAAGAACCTTTCACAATTATGTCATCCCAACATGTGCTATCTTAACTTTCCTGATAATAATCCCCTTGACAACTTTGGGATATCAATGTGATTAAAACCAACCAGCAGCCCACAATACTAGAAACCTGCTGATATGTATGCGGTGAAAAATTACTGATTTCTTTCTTTCAGTATATTTACTTTATTATTATAATTACTACTTGTTCTCAATTAATTGGCATAGCTTGTATGCACTGTTCAGTAGAATATTGATTAATAAATAAAGTGTAGTTCTTTGATAATAAATTTTCTAAACTTGTAAAAATGGAATTTGGATAGGGGACAAATTCAAAGAAAATCAAAAGAAGGAAAAATAACAAGGACATCATTACATACATATACATATGTGTTTGTCTTACAAAATATACAGAATAAAAAAAAGTACAGAATCTGAAATATCATGTACAAAGTGCACAAATATCAGTCCAAAAAAAGTGCCTCTGGCTTTTCATTCATATTTGTTAAAAACTATGGTTTTCTCTTAGATATTTCTGTTGCTTTACTTGCATACATGTACATATATATGTATATATATACATAGAGATATATACACACATTTTTTATATATGTCCATATACAAGAAAATGTCTGGCATTTTCTTGTATCCTTCCTTCCTGAAGGATGATGATATAAACTTTCACCAAACACAATCACACCAATACATGTAGACATGTAGCTCTCTCTGCATGCATGCATATATATATATATATATATATATATATATATATATATATATATAATGTTGCTCTATACATATGTCTGTGTATTATATGCATTAAAATTTATATATACATGCATATAATTTGATCCTAATCCTCTCTTGCAATAGATACACATATTTCTCTGTGTGTATTGAGTAGTAGTTTTTCATTTGTTGTATTTTCATTAGAAAAAAAAAAGACAATTATATTTTTTTAATTTTTCGACAAGAGAGAGTATGTTTAGGTTCAACAAATATAAATATTGTCTGAATGTTCGTGGTTTTCAAAATACAGGGTTATGTTGATGTGTCAACTTCCCAAATTCAGTTATTCTTTTAAAATTTGGTGTAACCCTTATTCTTATAGTGAGCTGTGAACATGTAACATAGGTATCATTGGTTAAATGTTATGTCAGCTGTTGAAAACATTTAAAATTTCAATGTTGAAGGAGATTTTTCATTTTCAAATATTTGATTTTGTGTTTTAGGATTCTTATATGTTACGTCATTTTTTACAGTTAATTTTACATAGCATACATGTATTGAAGTGTAATGTCTTACATAGTGCATATAACTGCTACTCTGTCCTGCAGATTAATGTGCTACTGCACTGATCGCATTGCAATCTATGCCAACCTCAATAAACCTGTATCACTTGACAATAAGATCTCTACCAATGTAAAGCAAATACAAGTAAACAACACATGTATACTATATAATATCAATTTAAAAAAATAGTATTAGGAGCCCTAACAATAAAATAACTCAGAAGCTAAAATGAAATCTCTTTCAATGTTGATGCTACAGTTTAAATGTATTCAAAAACTGACAACACATCTAATCAACTTGCTCACCACCACACCTGTGATTTTTACTTAAATGTAATGGTCATGCCGATTTTTATTACATATTTGAATATGGGAAAGATGACACACCATCATATTCTCAGGTTCTGAAAATGACCCTAAGTATGATGAAAGCTTTCAATCATTAACAGTTGTTCTAAAAATATCCATACTCATTGAATCCAAGTATCAGATCTTGTTACATAAGCAAAAAAGTTTGTTGCTAAAAAATCCTAATTTTTTGTTTTTAATGAAATTTTTATATAATATATATATACACACACACACACATAATAATAATAATAATAATAATAATAATAATAATAATAATATGCATGTATATTTACTGAGTATATGTATGTATGTATGTATGTATGTATGTATGTATGTACATATAGATGCATGTACATACACAACACATATACTTGTAGGGAGAAGAACAAATGAGACTACCCTATTCCTTTGACACTAGTCCCATTATTATCTTTGCATAAGTTTTCAGTAGAACTAAATTTTGAACCCATACAGAATGAAATATATGCCCCAAAATAAAGAATGTGGTCCAGAACTACTCTGAAGACATAAAAAAAAAATACTATCAAAAGAACATTTGGAAGTTTGGGAGAGAATAGGGAAGACAGGAAAGAAGGGAAAAAAGAGGAAAATTCAAAAATAGAAGAAAAATTCAACAAAATAAAGAGTAAAAAAAAAATGGTAGGGAACAGGAAACAATTCAGAACTGGGAGAGAGTGAGAGAAAGAGAGAGAGATATGGTAAAAGTGATTGTGGAAGGAGAAGCCCCAGCAAGCTGTCTTACATAGATCATTATTACTGAATGTAGGCATGTTATAATGGCCGTTTAGGTAGCCCTGAGTGAACATAATTCATACTGAGAAAAAGATTAATGCTGGTTACTTGTACAGCCAGACAGTGGACATTGAATTAAAACACAGATGACTTAATGTTGATTTATTGTGTTTTAAAGTCAGACATCCATCATTGCTTCCACAAGCCAATGGAGGAGACTTTGTTCAACCAAGTCAGCCTTGGGTCCCAAAATGGGTAACTCTCCTACTTTTCACCTACCCTTCCTCTTACTGCTACTCATCTACTTTTTATTTTTTTTTTTTTTTACTTTATTTTTGATACTTTACTATTCTTCTCGCTTTTATATTAATGTTCTGTCTGTCTGTCTCTTACATTTTCACTTCCTTATCTTGTTTCTAATCTGACAGTAAACCATCTTCTATTTTTTCTATTTTCTTTCATTGCTTTTTTTCTCTTTTCTCTTCTTTCTGTTCTCTTTCTCTTCTTCTTTGATATTCACTTTGTATCTCTTCCAATTTTTCTTCCTTCCTTTATTCCACTTCTCTCTTCTTCTTACAGTTTCTTCTCTTTTATTACTTTCCATCTTAACTTTCATTTTCCTATACATACCCCTCCTACTTTGGCCACCTTTTATGCTTCACTTTCTCCTATTATTATTCTCTTCCTTTTACCTCTGTATTTCTCTTGTTCTTCATCTCCCAGTTCTATACTTTTATTAGCTCCCACCAATTTTATGCTTATTTTCTTACATCATCATCTTACTTTCTAATAACTATCAGTATTTTCCTCTTTTACATTATGCATGTTATACATGACAAATAAACTGCTATTGTATCCTTGATGGACTTTTCCCTTACAAATCATTATCATCTTTTCATCCCACTATCAATCTTTGATCAGCAGATCATTATTTATTTTATCCACTTATTTGAATGACTGACAAATGTTACTGAGGGATGATTTTGCCCTGGTAAATTATCATTACTTATTTCTGTCATTGTCAATTTGGTCTAAATACTTTTATAATACTTGCATAGACAATAATAGAAAGACAAATAGCTTTAGCTGGCTTTGCTCCAAATACAATTATCATTATTATATTTTATTTAAAAGAAATTGTTATTGTTCACTCACTTGTCCTGGTTTCTATGATTTGCATATATTGACCATCAAATCTTTTTAAATGTCTATGCTTGATATAAGGAGAATGACAGTTTTATATTGTTTGTCAATATAGCCAATTACATCTATTCTATATATCATCTTGGCATCCATAGTATGAACAAAATAAAACTCCTTGACACTTGTAATAATAATTTATATTTCAAAATGATTTTATTTTTAGTTACATGTGATAATGCAATCTTGATTTAAAGAACATTTTCTGTATTCCATAAGGATAAGAAAAAGTTTTTATCTTGAATTAAAATACTTTTAGCTTAATGATATTGATATATTGGGAAAGGTGTGGATTCATTTCTTCCCCAACTTACCTTCAGCTATGGGTTAAATAGCCATGAGATGACAATCGACTAAAAGAATGAAAAACTCTGAATTCAAGACCAGTCATCGTGCTCTCTAGACACATCACTGTTGCTATGGTTGCAGTGCATATGATGCTCCTACAACCCTAACAGGTTATAGGACTCATAATATGATGTGAACATTGTCTAAGAAGCAATTATAATTATTATGAAAATAATATTGCCCAGCAAATGATAAAATAAAGTGTCATATAAGTGCCTGAATAATTTGTTTCCATATTTTGGCAACTAAAACATACACAAGGAATTGTTCTCAGTCCCTCAGCATGAATTTGCATATGTGGATGACTTCTCATAGAGTAACTGACAAACACACACTTTTTGTATGAATTTGTCCTCATGATTGACCCACAAATCTGAAAGAAGGAAAAAAAAGTATTGTTAATTAACTCTAGAATGTTCACATTGTCTTTATTTGCTTACTTCTGTATCTTACACTCCCAGCTTGGTCTTGACAGCCATCATTCTGTATCAATCAAGAATTTTAAATTTTATGTGTCCTAAGTGTAGATGGCACTAATTCAGATACACTACTTCCTTCATTTCTCTTTTCTTCCTATGTTCCTGAGTGCTTGTACCTTTTCCCTTACCTCAATGCACTGACTTTTACCTGTGCACTTGTCTCGTTAACCTGGAAGTCATGTGCCAGGCAAATGTTAACATGCCACTCTGAACCATTTTTACTAGGTAATTGTTTTCCATCTGTTATGTATAGATCATTAAACTTTCTCCCAAGTGTGCTCTATCACCAGCTTGATAATTGAATGTAGACACACAACTGTTTTATATATAGATGTCTGATAACACACCTACACACATGCACACACACACACACTCAATGTTTGTAGAAGAAAACATTCATAAGCACTCATGTTTATATATATATATATATATAGAGAGAGAGAGTTAGAATCTGGGTAGAATGATAAGATAAAGAACAAATAGGAAACGTTTTTATCTTATCATTCTACCCAGATTCAAACTTATGTATATAACAATGCACACAAATAATTACTCCCACATACACTAATGCAAATATATAGGTAAATGTAAGTAGGTGTACTTGTATATATTCATATCAACGTGTGTTTACACCCCTGTGTGAATATTTTTGCTTGAATTTTTCTAATGAGGAATTATCATTATTATACACTGATTTGTTCAGACTTCTCCTCAAAAATAAAATGTTCAGTTGGAGATTACTGCATGGTTATAAAATAGGACATGCATGAGGAAGACTGGATGATACAACATTCAAAACATTGTATATAATATGTGTTTATTTATCTATCTGTATGTATTTGTATAGATGTAAATATATAGATGTGTGTTTATATACTTCTGTATATGTAGCAGAATGTGTTTATGTGAAAAATATTAAGCTAAAATCTAAGATATTATTAATGACTTTGATGATTTAGTTACATGTAATTTCAATCTTCCTATGATTACTGTATAGAATAAATATTTCATGACATAAGTCAACTTGAGCACACATTCCTGATTTGTGTTAGACACAGTGAAGAAGAAATTTAAATGTTTTCTTTTGTAAAATGAACAGACTGACCAATGTGCCATATGATCCTCATTTTTTTAAAAATAAAAACAGTTACCAAATCGAGTTCAGTGACCTTGGTGATGTAATAAAAGAATTTCTGATATTGATAGGAAGTGAGAAATGAACAGTCTACAGTTTTCACTCAGTGACTGTCAGGTTATTAGAATATTAACCTTTCTACACAGTGCTTGCACAACCACTCTCCACTTCATTGTTCCAACATTCGCAACGCTGCACTGTGATGCATCAATGCTTTGAAATCAAAATAAGCCATAGTTTTTCTTTTGGCTTGTTCATTCATTTATTCAGCTCATTCATTTTTAAGATTTCTTTAATCTCTTTCAATGTTTTGAAGATGAGGTCTATTTGAGTAAATCCTAATGGTTCTTTCTTTCTTCAGTCACTAAGAAAATATTTTTATGTTATTGTTGCTCTGGTTCTCACCCACCTCCCAAAAGTTTTCTCATCATCTTGTTCCCACTCAGTAGTACTTCTGCTGGTTTCGATAAATGAGCCTTTGCAGGATTGACCATTCTGTCCATTTTGGTTTGGATTTGTTAGTGTATAATCGTTATTAATTTTCTCATTCACTTTTTCATATCTGTTTTTGTGTTTACATTCAGTGACAAATGCAGCGGTGAGTGGATTTGTATTCAAAGTTTCAGACTGGACACTCTGCAATACATATTTCAATGTCAAGTTACAAAAAGGAGTTGAATTGTTTCTGATTAGCAAAACTACTTTTTATTTTATTGTCACTGTATGATGAAAACAATCCAGTTTATATTTTAAAAATGAATGATCTTTGAATATATATCAAGTATATTAGTTTAATAAGAAATTTTCAACCTGTTACCAGTAATACTGACTTCACATTACACTAATTAGAAGAACAAGTAATTAAATAAGGTTGTTGGGCGTGTTTGAAAGACAACAACAGACAACATCCCAATACGAAGTATGTTATTTGATTGAAAGTTAAGAACAAAATTCATCATTGAAAGAATTACTGACTGCTTTCATTTTCTAACCACTGCATTTTGAGAAAACAACATTTAGTCTATACTGAGTTATATAAATATAAATAAATAAATCATCAAAATATTGGCTTGATATTTGCAATGTGACAACCACAAGACATTTGCAGCTGAGATTTGATTATGCTGATTTCTTTTGTTGCAAATGCACTGTTATGAACAACATAAGAGGTTAAAGATTATATTTGTCAGTTAATATGGTTATCTCTGTAGGTATGTAAAACTGTAAAATTGATGGCCTTATGGTAGTGAGAAATTCCACAAATTTTAAAATAGATAAAATTAGAAAGATAATATATAGAGAATTTAAAAACCTTAATTTAAAAGTAACTATTAATAAAAAAATATAGATTTCCTTGATGTGACTTTAGAAAAGTATATATACCGATCATATAAAAAACCAAATACAAATCTTTTATATATCCACCCAAAATCTAGCCATCTTCCATCAATTATTAAATATGTATCCTCATCCATAAAATATAGAATTAGTAGAAATTCAGCAAATGAAGAGGTGTTTAATTAGCATAATAATTTTTATAATACTGCCTTAAAAAATAGTGGATATAAAAGCTCAAATATTAAATATGCAAAAGAGAAGATCTATCCCTGAAGAAAAAAATAGAAATAGGAAGATTATTTAGTATACACCCCCTTTCAACCAAATGGATAGCAATAAATTAGGAAAAAAATTCCTCGCTTTGATTAAGAAACACTTTCCAAATAATAATCCATTAAATAAGATTTTCAATAAAAATGCTCTTAAATTATGTTATAGTTGTATGAATAATCTGGAAAAAATTATAAAAAAATCATAATAATAATATTTTAAATAAAAATTTCACTGAAATTAAGAATTATCCAATAATTTGGACAATAATAAATTAAATTGTAGGAACCCTATAGACTGTTCTTTGGAAAACAGGTACCTTACAAAATCTATCGTTTATAAATGTACTATTTCTTCTATGGAAAACCATGATAATGTAAAGATTTATGTGGGTAGAGATTTAAGAACTCTCTAAAATTAAAAAACTTTACAAATTAAGGGTTTTATGAAAAATTAAAATAAAATGCATTCTGAATCGAAATAAAAGTAGTATAATTACACTCAAAGGTCCCTTTAAGTCAGATCAAAAATATAAAATATTTTCTTTCTTTCCTTAGTTTTAGAAAATGATGTAACACAGAGAAAACGAAGAGAATGATTTTGTAACAATAATGGATACATCAACAGAAATGCAGTCTAAACAATGGTTTTGATTGACTGACATTCTTGCCATTAAGATTGAAAGAATAAATCATGTATTCTTCAAATATTTAACCTTTTTTCAAATTTAAAGTGGATCTTTAATGATTAGTTAAATTGAACACACACACAAATTTTTCTGTCTCCCCACATCCATAAATAACAAACTTATTGTTTCTTACATTCAAATGAAAATCATTTTCACAACAATGAGCTAATATTGCCTGTTGACAAGGTAAAACTCTCAAAATGTAGAAATTTCCATGTTGCAATGTAAACTATATTAATTCTAAATAAAAAACTAATTTATATATATATATATATATATATATATATATATCAGTTTGAGTATTTATATAACATCAACTTGAGTGACTTGAAATTGGTTCTATAGTATAGTTAAAACACTGGAGTGACCAGTATGGTTTAGTTGTACGTTGTGATCATAAATGACAGAAAGCCAAGTTTTATTAACTATACCATACCATCATTTTTATTTTTGTTGTTGACTCCATTAGTTTACTTATTTTGTTATATATGAATTTTCATCATTTTCTGTTTATTTCAATAAATATATCATATTTGGTTTTATGTGTGTCCAATGTAACATAGTAGCAGGTTGTTGTTGGCATGTGTTATGCTATAATTTGTTCTAGTATTTGAGTGTGTGGATTATCTCATGAATTAATTCTTAGATTTTTTTATATCTTGTGTGAATATTATTTCAACACATCTTCCTTTGACTAGTTGGCATGGCTCCAAACAAACGCACATGTATGCCGGCTGTGTGTCACTTGAGAGCAAGGCAAAGAGGAAAAGAACTATGCATGTTGTTTGTTGTTCTTTTATATTTTCTTAACCCCTTTATGTTTCTGCTTTGATTTTGGTGGGAGCATTAGTGATTGGTTGGCTTTTGCATGATGCCAATTGACCAAGTAAGCTATGTCTGTGTTATAGAAAAGAAGGAAAGAATGTGTGGAGAGAAAAAGAGAGAGAATTTCACTGTCATTCTATTCATAAAGAGGAAAGGGTATATTTCAATATGTTTTACTAATTGCAATAAAGTTGCAATAAAACATGAGAAAGCCAGAATTAAAAAACAGTTGTGTAAATATACCCAGAATAATCCTTGAAAGCCAATGTATCAACATTCAAATGTACTCAGAAATGAAATAATATAAAATAACAATAATTATGAACTTTGGGAAATTTACTGATAACACAAATTAACTAATTTGAAAAAATTAAATAGAAAATTGATAGAACGTGTTCATATTATTTAACTAAACATGTTTGAGAGAATTAATGCTGCCAAAATACACCTCATTTAAATAAATAAATAAATAAATAAATATATATATATATATATATATATATATAGCAATCTTTCTTTTATGCATATTTCATTGAATATGATAGACAAAGAAAATTTTATAAGCTTTTTATTCAGTTGTACTAATGTCCTTACAGTTTTTCTTTTACCAGGACTAAGAGATGTAAAAAGTGTCCATAGTATTTTCAGTCAATTCATTTGCCATTTTCAAGGAGTTCATTGTTAGTATGTTTTTCTGTAATATGTAAAAGTAGTAGTATTTCTGAGCTATGCTAGATAGAAATAGTAGTAATTCCACGTTAAGAATTACAATGATAAAGCGGATGTCTATACCCAAACCGATAATGTTAATATGAATAACTCCTTCTGTCCTGCCTTCTTTAACTTTCATGTTAAACATAAAAAAGTGTATGCTGATAATATTTTTGTGTTAGTAAAGAATTGTAATGAATTGATCAAAAACACTTAAGACAATAATCACTGTGTACAATTTCAACATTCCTTTAGGAAAGCTGTAAGAATATTGAAATAAAAAACTTATAAGATTTTCCTTGAAACATATATATTCAGTTATAAGTGGCTTATAAAAATATTTTTCTGTATGGGCATGCTGAAAAACATACTTTTTGTCTCCAAAATGTTGGGTGGCATTTCTATATAGTTAGAAAATAAAATAGAACAAAATTATTTCAATGTTTTTTTTTATTAGATTACAAACTTAAGAAGGGATTCTACTTAGTAGAAGCACATTTGTCATTGCATCTGAAATTCTATGGTAACAGAGTATAAGGTTGTCAGCCGTAAGGTTGTAAAAATACCAGCTTGGGAAACTGGTGCGGAATATCCTTCTCTCAATGAGGGTGAATGGGCCTCTCTTAAGCCATGGTAGGCAACCCATCTAGTGATGGTGTCACGATAAAAACACCCTTGGTAGCTCTAGCAAAGCATCAAGTATTCAGCTACTAACAAGATTTTGAATTACACTACAAACTGCACCAGGGTTCCAAATACACAGGGAAATAGTCAATCTGGTTCAACTGTTGACATTATTCCAGCCCCTGCCATTCTCGATCAACTTCCCGATTCTGTTTCATTTATTGAAACCCATGCTCTAAACCCTTTGGGGCGGGCTGCTCCTAACAATGAAGAAATGAGATTAAAACTTGTTTCATATAGAAACTCTTATCAGCACATTCTATACCAGGGCACTGAATCTACCATCTCGTCCTAACAAACTTGTAAAAAATGCAAAAGATCAGAATATTGATATCATTGCCATTCAAGAACATCGTATCTTTCATCCTGACACTGATATTGAATACCAAAAAATGGAAGACTATCATCTAGTTACATCCTCTTGTGTGAAAAATTCTTCCAGCTCGTCTGTAGTGGGTGTGGGCCTCCTGCTTTCAACAGAAGCCATGGAGAATTTATCAGATATCAAAAAGATAGCACCAAGAGTCATCATTGCCGATTTCAAGGGTAATCCCAAAACAAAAATCATATCTTGCTACAGTCCTCACTACGATAGTAGCAATAAAGAAACCAATCAGTTTTACAACACTATACGCTCTACTCTCAAAAATGTTCTAGCTCACAAATTTCTTCTAGTACCAGGCAACTTCAATGCCAGGCTGGGACCGAATGCTGCTAAATTCACCTTCCATACAGAAACCAACTGTAACGGTGAGCATCTGGTTGACATAATGGAGGAATTTAATCGCCATCTGGCTAACACTAGGTTTATGAAGTCCAACCATCAGCTGTGGACCTTTGAATATCCAAATGGCAGCAGAGCCCAACTGGACTCCATACTGGTCCATAAGAAGTGGCAGAACAGTATCAGGGAATGTCAGACATACTCATCTTTTTCTTCTGTGGGATCCGATCATCGTATTATCTCTGCCAAAGTTAAACTGAGTTTGAGAGTTTAAAAAAAAACAACTATGTATCCCATAAAAGCTATTGACTGGAAAGCAATCTCCCGTGATAGAACTCTATCTTCTCAGTATGCAGTGAGTGTATTTAACCGATTTCAAGAACTCTCTCATTATGACGCAGAAAACCCTCAGTTAGATTCAAGTAACATAGACTTGATCTATGGAAACTTGATTAAAGCTAATGAGGAAGTGGCTCTATCTACACTTCCCAAAACACCAAAATTACGAAAAAACCCAGTTAGTTCAGACACTAGAGTCTCAGATGCTCGAGAAAATCTCAAGAAAATCTTGTATATCTATCACTGTCACCCTTCTCAAATAATTAAGGACAAGTTAACAGCTGCTAAAAAATCCCTCGACCCTGCATATCTTGAGGCAGAAGTAGCTTTCGTAAATGGGAAAATAAATGACATTTCCCATCTTCATATCAACCAATAACACTCTGCAGCTTGGAAAACTATAAATGAACTATCAAAGAAGGGATTAAAATCTCTACCAACAATCAAAGGTGGAAGCTGCGAGCAACGTCTTGGTAACTGGCTTTCTCACTTTAAAAACCTACTTGGTAATCCTGCAAACCTACCAGAAGACAAATCCCTTCCAAAAGTTCAAATTAGTAATGCTTTGAACATACCAACAGGACAGTACACCATTGCAGAGTTAGGTTTTGTTCTAAAGAGGACAATGAACAAAGCTCTTGGTCTTGACAAGATTCCCGCTATCTTGTGGAAAGACACTATTTTTCAACAATTACTTCTTGACCTATGTAACTATGCAAAGGTCAGCCATGTTTCACCAACGATCTGGCTACGGTCACAAATCATTCCCACTCCCAAAAAGGGTGATTTGATACTGCCAACCAACTATCACGGTATTTCGTTGCTGCCTATAGCTGCAAAAATTTATAACAAGCTACTTCTAAATCGTGTTCACTCAAAAATAGAGCCCATTCTACGCAAAAACCAAAATGGTTTCCACCCAGGTCATTCCACTCTTGGACAAATTCTCACTCTGTGTAGAATAATTGAGAAATCACATTCTGCAATAAAACTGCAGCTCTTAACTTTGTAGATTTTAGTAAAGCTTTTGACTCAGTCAACCGCAAGACTATGTTCGAAATTCTTGGACTTTATGGCATACCAGTAGAAATCATTGAAGCCATTAAAGTATTGTATGACTCCAGATGGTGAAACAGAGCCTGTTGATATTCTAGCTGGTATTCTCCAAGGCGATACACTTGCACCTTTCCTTTTCATCATTGTAATAGACTACATTATGCACATCTCTGTGAATACAATAAAAGAAAATGAACTCATGTATCAGCCTAGAAGTTCACATTACCCTGCACTTTATATTATCGATGTTGATTTTGCTAATGACATTGCGCTGTTGTCAGACAACCTCCTTAGTGCTCAGGTACTCCTATCTTCTCTTGAATCAGCAGCAAACCATTCAGGGCTTCACCTGAATGAAACCAAAACTGAGTGTATGCCAATTAACATTCGCAGCAGTCATGAAATTAAAACTCTCTCGAATAACATCCTTAAACGCATTGAAGATTACAAATATCTAGGATCACATATCAAGAATTCTGAAAAAGACTTTGATATCAGAAAAGGTATAGCATGGACTGCTTGTAACAAAATGGATAAGATCTGGAAATCCAATCTTGATCGTAAAATCAAAATCCAAGTTTTTCGTGCACTTATTGAACCAATCTTACTCTATGTATCTGAAACTTGGACTCTTTCAGCAAAACAACAGCATCATTTAGATGGATGTTATACTCGTCTTCTCAGAAGAGTACTTAATCTTTCATGGCGAAACCACCCAACTCTAGAAATGATATATGGAGACCTACCAAGAGTATCAACCTTAGTTCAAAAGAGGCATATCCAGTTTGCTGGGCATTGTGCATGTGCCACAGATGAACTTGTTTCATTGTTTATATTATGGAGGCACCCATCATCTCACAATCGATCTCGTAAGTTAACCTTTCCAGACAGGATACATAGAGATACATCTATCGCCAAGGAAGACCTTACAGAAGCTATGACAAATAGAGAATAATGGAAGGGTGTAGTGAGTTCTATCTTGGCCGAGGCCACAGGATCATGATGATGTCAGCCTTGTTGTATGATATTGCCATGTACAAGAGGAAAGAATGAGAGCAATACAAATAATTTACTTCCCATCATAGAATTTTCAAAGTTCAGGAAGATTTCCAAATTCAGTGGGTTTATTGGGGTAAATGTGTTTTTCTCATAAGAATATGCATAATTGTAGACCTTGAAAATAGGAATGTGCATTATTGCTTGTGAGTCTAAGCTGACTTTGTTTGTATTATTATAAATTTTGACAAAGAAAGTGATAGGGCTAAATGCCTAATTTAAATAAAAAAATATTCCATTGCAGCTTTGAACCAGCTTTAATACAGCCAAATATGTGGAAATAAATTGGCTTTGCATAACACAAAAAATTGTTTAGTTAAACTGTATTTTACATTTTCTTCATATTTTAGAGGTGCTATGATATGCATTGATCAGACTACTGATGCTTGTACCTGTATTTGCCAACACATGCACCTTTCTTGCTCTTTTGGGAGAAAAAAGTGGATGTTTTCTCACTTCAGGTTGCCTCTTTTTTACTTCACTATCTACAATAAAAATTGTTGTTTTCATTGTTGTAATTACTAGGTATTTTCTGGTCTTATATTATTTTCTTTATGTGCCAAGATCATCATCATTTTTTTGGCTTCTTGTCTTCATTTCACTTATTGCATCCTCTTTCTTTATTGTTATTCATTTTCGTAACACTAGAGTTTTCTTATTCTCATGATTTAAGTGAGTTTTAACAAGTTTTCTCAGTTAAGACATCAGCACTGTCCTTACATTTTCCCACATTCTCTAACACTCTGTTATCACTCTTATGTCATCATAATTATTTCTTTTTTTCAATATATCAGTACAACGGTATAAGTGATGATCATAGATGGTGATCAAGTGATAAAACATCTCTTCCAGCACTTGGTATTTATATATATATATTTTTTTTTGCTTTCACTCAGTTTCACCTTGTGATTTATTTGAACAGTCACTTTCACTATTTGCCTATATTTCTGAGATGAAGTATTTTAATTATTTACACTATTTATATTGTTTGGACTGTTGACCTCATCTTTGTTGCCATATTCTTGATGTTTTGGCTGTTATACACACTGGACTTTTTCAGTAGCATGGCTTCAAGATGTCTGTATACTGTAAGCCAATACACACTGAATAATACCTCAACTTCAACTCCCATCACCCATACAGTATAAAGAAAGGGATTGTCTGCTGCTTACAACATCAAGCAAAAGTCATAAATGGTAGCCCAGAGACATATGAACACGAAACAGTCAGTTTAAGCAATAATACCCTACAACATAACAACTACCCTGGATACATGACAGCAGCTCCCACAAACTTGGATAGAAGGATAACAAACTGCATGAAGATAACAACACTCAGACAACAGCCTAAGTCTGCCTACCCTATATGAAGGGATTATTGGAAAAAATAAAAAAAGATCTGTGGTTCATATAAGGTCAGGATGACCTTAAAAAGTGGTTTAATACTTCACAGACACCTCTTCTAAGTAAGACCTCCCATAGAGGAGAACATTATTAAGAATTGTGTGTATACCATCCCATGCAGCTGCAGTAAATATAAAGGAGAAACAAGCTGCCCCCTTAAGATAAGACTGCAGAAACACAGTAAAGCCGTAACATGAGAGGAAATAGAAAAATCAGGCATAGCTGACCACATATGAAGGGAAAAGGGCAATCACCTAATCTGTGGGATAAGGTTGAAATAATAGACAGAATATCACTGGAAAATATGAAAAGTTAAGGAATCAATGTATATTCTAGGTCACAAAAATCTCCTAAGCCAGAAGTATCATTAATGATTGAGTGGGGGGGGGGGGGACTCCTATCTCTGCTCTTCTATCCCAATCAATAACTATTAATGCCACATCAATGTTGAATAATGTGTGATCCAACTGATTGTTTCTTTTCTCATTTCAACAAATTCTAAAAATGTGACTTGTCAAGGAGTTGAACAAAAGAGGGTTCAGGAACTCTCTCTCTCTCTCTCTCTCTCTCTCTCTGACACATAGAGGGTTGGCATGAAAGTTTATTCTAATTTTGTTGTGAGATGGCATTAGCAGTGTTTTATTTTAAACAATGGATTGACCAAAAGCTTCATTTGGTTTATAAAGAAAACTAAAAGATCAATGTAAACTTCATTAAATAATATATTTACAATTTTGTTTTCATATATTTAAACAGATTCATAATTCCATCCTCTCAAACTATTTTACTTATTTCAGAAAAAAAAGGATATCGAGTTATACAGTGGTTTTTCCCTACAAAAAGGAAATGCATGTTCAAGTACTGCTGGGAGCGGGGCACATTATCTGTTTTAAACACTATTGAAAATATAATTTCTTCGTGCTTTAAGAAAAAGCAAAATCAAAAAGATGTCTATTTAGATATGTCTATCCATTAAACCTAATGTATACAGTAGTAATATATATATATATATATATATATATATATATATATATATATATATATATATACCTTTTGCTTGATCACCAAATAGGTACCCCGAAAGATTTGCTATAAAATAAGCACACACGAAAAAAATTCACCAAATTTAATAAAAACAAAATTTTATCATCAAAATCATTATTATTAAGAAGGATTTTTTATTTAAATTACATTTTTGATTCTTTTTAGAATCTTGGTTCAATTTTTTTTTTTTTTTTATTGTCAGTGGGGTGTTGTGGGGGACCAAAGATTAATATAGAAGATTTTAGCTTTATTTTTTTTTCCCCAGATGAAAAATACACTGATTTGGAAATCAATTTTGTATCAAAATATAATTTTTAAAATTGTCATCTATTTCTACTTATGAAATAATGAAGAAGGATGTTTTTGCCCGCCATAAAACAACTGTTGAAACTTTGTGTAAGAAATAGTTCAAGTTAAAAATACATAAATACAATTTAAAGTTTGATAAACAAAACAAAATGAAACAAAGCAAACCAGCACTTGATGTTCTTAAAATAGTATCAATCCAACTCAATCCTTCATAGCCCGCCTCTTATATCAACAAGTTTATTTTGCCAGGAAATAAAGTCTAAGTGAAAGAGAAATTTAAGTAGTCCATAAAATGAACATTTCTTTATTATATATTGTACAAAATACCTCAAAATCTTTTCCATCCACTCTTTATGTATGCTTACAGTTCTTTCTTTTTCTTCTCTTTTGTTCAAGAAGTGTGTCATTAACTGAGAAATATTCTAAAGGCACCAATGTCTTACTTACTGTTTTTGGTGTATTTAAAATAAAAATAACTTATTTTCTCCACTGGCAAAAAAAAAATGATGTAGATCTCAATTTAAATGCAATTGATAAGATGGACTGGACCAGACATCTTATAATGTGTGTGTATCTTTCTTTTTTTATTGTCACAATAATTCTACTGGCTTTCTGATGGTTACTTCAGCTCTCTATACATTTTTCCATTTATCTATTTGCTTTCTTTCTACTTTTTCTCTCTTCAATCCCAATTTACTGTTGGGATTTTTACATTTTTTTCCATCTTTCCCCTCTTGTATACATTTTTATCTGGTCCTTCTCCTTTACTTTGACATCAATATAAAAAAGAGTTTTCTTTCATTTTCACAGATTGACATTGTATTGTAAAGTCATAAATCAGATTTCTTTTGCTCTTTTCACTTTCTTTTTCATGTCTATCATGTCTATTTCTTGCTTTCTTTTTTAACACATGCCCACTTGTGTATATCAAACCCCAAAAATATTTGTGTATGCACACACACACACACACACACACACACACACACACACTTTTCTTTTTTCCTGAATTGTGTTTGCACCCCAAGTTTGAAACTTTACCTTTAATCTTTCACAACTTCTATTTCCTTTAATTTCTATATCTTATTGTATTCTGTTTTCCCTTCTTTGCATCTTGTATTCCTTTCTTTTAGTTATTCTCTGTGTCTTTAATTTTTCCAACTGCCTCTCTGTTTTTCTGTTTTTCTCATTTTTATTTTCTTCCACTTCACACTTCTTTTTTTCAGTCTTTTTTTTTTTTTCATGAATATTTTTTGTTTCCAAATTTCTAACTTTTCTTCTTCTGTTGCTTTTCCTTTTTCTTTCTTTATTTTTTTCTCTTGTCTTGTCTCTTGGTCACTCTTACTTCCCTTCCTGTTCATTTTTTTCTAAACTAATGACATTTTCTATTCTCATCGTAAAGTAGGAAAGAAAGAAAAGAAGGGTATTTATTTTCCCCCTATACTCATAAATTATTTATTTATTTTTTCAAATAATGCATGTTTTTGATGCCACTGAAATTCAAGTTGACATTTGTATGGACATGCAATCTGCCCAAAGTAAACATGAAACCATCTCCAGACTGTCAGCCATTCCCTGCGTGTGTCACACAGACACACTTACCAAACCATGAGACCACAAACATATGCACACACATATTCAAAATCAGTTCAATTTGTAATGGTTCATATGCACATAGACGTCATGGTTATGCACACAAACACACGCACACAGGCATAGCTGCACACAGATACGTACATAACAAAAAAGTATTTGTCTGCATACATATTTTAGAGGCTCACACATTGCCAGGCTGAAACACATACACAGACACATTATTCAAGGGAATGAATCACTTATACTCATTTATCTAAAAATTTCAGAATGCAGACACACATATATATGAACTTGCATATATACATATGCAAACATAAATATAAATATTTTAGTATAAATCAATATTAACCTCAATACATAAATACCCTCCCACAAAAATAAAAGATTTGTGACCACACACACACACACGTACGTATTTATTAAAAACAAAAATGATAATGATTGTGTCTGTGTGGAAATTTTTTTACCTCTTTGTATGTTTTTTCCTAAAACAATCAACCAATAAAGAATCATTTTAAGAGAGTTGAGTTACTGCTCCAGACAATAATTACAGGCAGTGCAATTTTTGAAAGGCTCACTCTCTTTTCTCTATGTCTTTGGGTGTAACAAGACATGCAACCATGTAAGTACATAATTAAAAGATATCAATGGATGATGGTGTTGAACTATTATCACTAACTTCAATGATGAAGTTGGTGATAGTTCAACATTATCTTCAGGTCCCAAAGTTAAAAGAAAAATAAGAGTGATTCTTTCAAAAATTGTATCCTCTGTAATAACTGTCACAGGCAGTAATTCAGCAAGAGTCCAGTTTTGATGTATCCAAATGACATGTGTTAATTTAGTTAGCTGCCTTTAGACTCAATATCAGCTTTCAAGTGTGTGTTGATATATTTATTAAAACAACTTTAATTAATAATGACAGAAATCATGATTTTAAAAAAATATATTCTCATATTTACATATTAAGAAAGAGTGAAAGAAACAATGGATGTGAAATATGTGAAAAATTTATTTCAGTTTGATCACAAAAGGCATATTTAAAATGAATATTATCTATATCTTAATCAATTGCAAAGTTTTTATTAGCTATAACAGCCTCATGCTTCATCACCAGATTCTGTCAAGTCAACAGGAATTAGGGCCTTCTCTTATTTTTTTTATTACTTTAGGCTTAGGCTAGAAGTCTTCCTAATCATTAATTGTGTTTTCAGTTTTCTCTCAGCAAATTCTAAATTAAGTTCAGATCTTAACTATAGTTTAGCCACTCTAAAACATTATTGTCCTTGAACCTTTCTTGGCCAACTTTGACATGTTATTTTTTGTCACTGTCATTTTGGAATGTCCACTAATGTTCCATTCCAATATCTGAATATTGATTTTCTAAGTATAGCTTAGATATGGCAGAAGGCCGAAAGTATGGGGTACCCAGTGAGGATCGAACTCACTCTGTTTTAATATGTTCCAATATCTGAATATCTTCTTTATAATCATTTTAAACAGTCTACCAGTCCCACTGGTTGGTAAACATTCATATAGAATAATACTGACATCACTATGGTTGAATTCTGAATCTGTGTGTTCATTAAGCTTGCCCCTTTTTCACCAGATAATTCTCTGCCCAAGAAGTTTAATTTTCATTTTATCTAACAAAACAATTAATGACCAAAAGGAGATGAAGAACTCTCTAATGCAAAAGAGAGAATTTTCATTTTATCTAACAAAACAATTAATGACCAAAAGGAGATGAAGAACTCTCTAATGCAAAAGAGAGAATTTTCATTTTATCTAACAAAACAATTAATGACCAAAAGGAGATGAAGAACTCTCTAATGCAAAAGAGAGAACACATACTTCATGTATCATTCCTTTCTGCTCTAAAAGATATGGATAGGAATAATTTTGAACATAGATTTGGTGCTCAAATTGCAAGTAATAGTGAAATTTCATTTTTTCTACATGCCTGACGTATTATTTCTTTTAATCTTCTATTTACTTTATATGTCAGTTTGGGCCAGAAAAGTGTTCCTTTAATATCAAAGAAATGAAGAATTTTTAAGAAGCATCAATAATGTTGTGTCTAATGGTATATGCATGTATTTATATGTATGTCAGTCAGTTAAGTGCCATACATGAAACATGCTTGGGCGATCATGTCTCGAAAGAGACATGACTGACTGGGCAGAAGATTATCCCACAGTAGGTTGCCATTGCTTTCTGTGGTAGACTGATTGCCTGCCAAGGCTATAGAACCCAATCTGTCCTGTTATTTAACCCATAACTAGAAGGAAGAGATGGATTAATACCTTTCCCAAGGGTATTTGTGCGTAAGTGAATGCAATGAATTAAACTGGAATTTGAACTCAGCTCCCCGATTTCTCGTTCCGAGCTGATATCCACTGCACCACAATGCACATCCTGTATATGTATGTAGGTTTCATTAAAAATGACAGACAAGGTGTAATAGTTAAGATTTTATATAATTTTTATGCGATCTTATGATTTTTCTTTTTCTTTTGTGGACGTAAATTATATAAAAATTGTCCATATGTTTTGTTTATCTGAGTGCTTTCAGCTATACATTTAGCCATTTTCGAGGATGAATGTTATTTTACATGTAACAGAATGTATGTGGTGTTATGTATGATGTGGAGTAGTGGTATGTGTTATGTACCAAACATGGTAAGCATGTTGTTAGTGTGTTCCTAGTTGATGTTATTGAGTGTTGATTTTTTCTTTTTTATTAATAAGGCCTCTATTATTTTTAGTCTTTTTTACTTTCGTTTGCATTTGGACGATGCTATGATATTTGTGTTGTCAACGAGTATGTTCTGCATAGGGCTTGTTTAAATGAATTGAGCACCATTGAGAGAGATGTAGTGTGATTCTTCTTTATATATATATATATATATATATATATATAACACCATTAAAGAAGCATAATTTGAATGATTTTATTTTTCTTTTCTTTTTCAAGTTTTCTTGGTAGTTTCTCATAAGGTAAAAAGATATGTCCATAAGAGTTTTATTGAAAATAACTTAAAAGAAAGACATCATTCAAATAGAAACTGGACCTTTGCTTTAACTTCAAACCCTATTTCTCCAAAAACCACTTGACCAAATACCTCTCTTTCTTATAGATAAATGTAAAAATATTGGAACAAGAAAAAAAAATGGTATTCAGTTTAATATTTATAGCATAAGAAGAAATCAGGGAGAAAGAAGGCTAAAACTGCCACACCTTTCTCTGATCAGTGATAACAGCCACTTACTAACAGCTGATGCTCAAATTGTCTCTACTCCCACTTCCTCCTCCCAATCTTTCTAGGGGCTCCAGTTCTTCTAGGCCCATCACTGCCAAAACCACTTGCCTACTATTGTTTACCTGAATGAATAGAACATTTGCTGGTGTCTGATCAGGGGAGGAAGAGGGAAGATGTCCATGATAGGGTTCAGTACTTTGCTTTTACTCTCTATCCCAGTAAGAGGAGAAAAAGACAAAGGAGTGGGGCACATGCTCTTTGGTTCACTTCTACATGTAAATATTGACCACTGACCTTCTGAACACAAAACAAGCAAATGAAAACTCTTGCCTTTCATCTCTTCCTTTTTTTATCTCCTTCCATTTCAAGTGAAATCCACTCATAAATTGACTTCAACAACAATGATTTCTTTCTTTTCATTTTTTCCCATTTACTTTCCATTTCCTTCTCTAATTCTTTCTTGTTCCATTTTCAACTTTATTATTCATTTTTTCTTAAAGTTTTCTGATTTTTTGTTCTTTTTTACTTTCTGTCTGTTTTTTATTCTTCCCTTTTCTCTACTTCTGTCTTTCCATCTTACCACTACATTATTTTCTTGTAGTACTTTTAAATTTTTCTTCATCCTCTCTTTTCTTTTCATTTTACTTTTCTTTCATTTTCTTGATTTAATTGCCATGTTCCCTTTTTTCTGTTGCATTCACAAGGTAAAAACATACCTTGTTTTTTTAATTTTTTTTCATTCCTCTCCATATTAAATTCTTCATTCATTTTTTCATTTTCACATTCCTTGTTGTTCTTTAATTCCTTCCATACTTCTCTTTTCATTTAAAATAGATATTTCTTTTATTTCCATGTTTGCTCACTGCTACAGAACAAGAAAATATCATCCACAAATTATCAGCATCCCTTAATCAAATACAGAAGACCTGATTAATAAATATAACTCCCACTTTACAAGCATAAAAAACACTCCTATGTCGACATAAACAATATGTTTCTCTTTGTCTCTCTCTCATATACACACAAAACAAAACAATGTCATATCTTTTAGCTAGAAGTCTTCCTAATCATTGTGTTTTCAGTTTTCTCTCAGCACATTCTAAATTAAGATCTGAACTATGGTTTAGCCACTCTAAAACATTATTGTCCTTGAACCTTTCTTGGCCAACTTTGACATGTTATTTTTGGTCACTGTCATATTGGAATGTCCACTAATGTGCAATTTCAGTATCTGAATATTGATTTTCTAAGCACAGCTTAGATGTAGCACAAGGCCAAAATTTTTAATCTTTCTGTATGTTTTTTCCTAAAACAACCAATTTCTTGTACAAGAACTTAAAACCAAAATGAGTCACTGAGTGAGGAGAAGAAAAGGCCACATTTTAATTAGTCTCATATTTATAAAATTTCTTTTTAGATGACACAAGTACATAGACTCTGCAGAAGCAAACAGAGCAACTCACTTCAGAGAGTAACCATGAGGGCAAGCAGAACACTTCTCCCAAATTATGCAAACATCAATTGTAACAAGTTCCTTTATGGTAAAATTCATCCATTTTGCTTTTTTTACTCTCTCATACTGAACTTTCCCATCATTTTTGTGATATGAGGGTAAAGCAGAGCAGATCAGTTCTTAGAAACTAACAGACAGGCTATCCACACATACAGTTTGATTATAGTTGTAAAAGCTTGTGTGTCTCCAGTAGATGAATTAATTTTCCTAAAATATAAATAAAATACAACATTAAAAGCATAAATTATTAACAGATATTGCTACTTATAAATGCGTTCTTTTCTTTGTTTTAATCAAACCATTTCTTGAAAAATTTTCTTCATAATTATTATTACAGTTCAACTACTGTCAGTCAGATTAACCATTTTATTGGAGAATCAGTTGTCATAAAGGTCATAAAATTACTCAGCCACAACATGCACATAACAAAAGTAAAACTATTCTTACCTATTCATGCACCTACATGACTTTTAAGAAATACAATGGAGTGGTTTGATACACAACAAGAAAAATGTAAATAAAACGTTCTGATTAAATTTTGGCTGCTATTATAAATTGATTTATTGGGACTAATTGTTATTTTGCCATAAATGATTGTTGTACAATTATTATTGAGAGGAAGATTTACTCATCATGAGATTTGAACTCACAAGCGCCTGGCAGTTTGATTTGCTAACCAACAGTTTACATTTAAATGCCATCATAATTAATACTTTCTCTAGCAAAAAGCTCTAATTAAGAACAGGTAAGGATAACTATTCTTGTAAGTTTTCCATGTCAGCTGTAGTTACCAGCCAGTGAAGTCATGTTAAGTTTATTTAGCAGCCAGTTGAATCACTCTGAAATTTAACATGGCAGAGAACTTATTGTTTTTTGGTTAGACAGATTGTCATTACCAAACATAAAATCTTTGTATAAGTTAAAGCAAACACAAAGAATGAGAAGTGACTGCTAGTTTGAATTTAATTCTTGTATCCATTTTTAATGTTGTGAACAAGAAACTTTCAATTCTTAGAAATTATGATCAGACATCTTTAACTTTACAAGATAGTTCTCATTGCCACACCATTATTACTATTATTATTTGGTGGTGATGATGGTTGTAGCCTGTCATATGAAGTGATTAATCCGCTAACTTCAATAAATGACTGCTACTTCTAGTTTTGCCTTTGATTACTCAATTTCTTTCCTTTATCTGGTGATTTATGACAGAAAAAAATCTGCAAAAAATTATAAAATATATAAATTGCTTTAAAATCTCTTTTTAGATTATTTTCATTGAGCATCATGAAATTCTTATCTTTCCTCGAGATTTTTAAATCTCTTAAGTGTATGTAGGTCAGAAGCTTTAATAACATTGTCTCTTGCAGAGGTTCTAACTTGTTTGTAGTTCAGTGTTATTGATTTTACTGTGTATTCTTCTAATTAAAATTTCTTGTAAAAAAATATAATAATAATAATAATGTCATTTCTTTTTGCACATTCTGATGATGATGTGAATGTGCACCGAAATATTAGCAAAGTTACCCAAGACTTGTTTGACTATGAAATATTGCTTGTTTGCAAGTATTTTTTATTTTATATTATTCGTATTTTTATCTTTGAGAAATTTGATGAAATTGGTTTATATATGTAGATGAATCTGATTTACCTATTTTTGAACTATGACAATATCATTGAGGTAAAAGAAAGGGTTCAGATATAGATGAGGCAGAATAAATAATTGTGAAATAAGTCGTGATGTTTCTTTTCAACGCCACTAAATCATTAAAATAATTCATCAACTTTCAAAATTATTGTACTTGATGCCAATTTCATTTCTGAATTTTCAAATTCAAGGTAAAATTTTCTTGATTTTGCATTAAATAATGAGTACCACATCATCATTGCTATGTAAAAATTTTATAATTGTTACTATTTTTATCTTCCATGTTACGATTTTTTTTTCTTCAAATTTATCTATTTAGTTCTGATGTGACATCAACTTTTGTACTTTTTAGGTCAACTGAAAAGGAACAACTAAAAAAAAATTTTTTATTATTTTGTTTTTAATAATATAAATTTTTTTACTTTTACGTAAAAAAGGAGAAAAATAGTGTTTTTCCCTTCTGCTTATTTAATAAATTAAATTTGATGTGCAAATTGGAACTTTAACCAATGAATTCATTTCTTTCACGTTTTCACCATCTCCAATGAGGACTAATTTTTTGTTTTTAATGTTTGTTTATATACCATTTATTTTTCAAATTTTCTCAACTTTTCCTTTTTCCTCTCCTCTTTATTCATGGCCCATCCTGAACTTCTGTGTCTAAAATAACGTTTTTCTTCCCTGTTGGGTTGGTATATATTTTACTGGTTTTGCTCAGCGTTACTCTATTAAAGCAGCCAATAAAGCTCAAACTTATTCTAACATCTGTCAGATGAGCTTGTTAAACATAGCTCTATGGCAATTTTCTTTATACTTTTTTTCATTGAAACTATAACATAGAACAAGAAATATCACTAATGTGCGTGCACACAGGGACGGAAGTGACGCCTTTGATCTGTATTTTATGGAAAGGCCACTAGGGTCTAGTATAAAATAGCCATGTTGAAGTTTTCAGCATAAAGAATTCATCTAAAGCTTTCTTCAAAGAACCCATAAACTTTCCTTTACCATTTTTACTGAGACCAATGTCCGCCATGCAGATTTTTAAACTGAACAAGCAATCATGTGTGTTACTTTTACTTTTAACTAACCTACACATTGCACCTGGTAGACGGTACTTTTTTACTCTTTTTTCTTAACCTGGTACTGATATTATATACAAGTGTATCTTGTTACCTGGAAAGAGTGTGTTAGCTCAGAGGTGAGGAGAGGCATGATCAGTTTGAGGATTTCACACATTTTTTTCTTTTGTTTTTGTATTTTATGACTGTTGAAAGATTATTCAGGTGTTTTTGTTTCTATTTTCTTAATGTTTTGAAAGCTACTTGTCTGAAATTTTGACATTAAGTATTTTCATGATTCCACAAATTATTTGGCCTAGTATCATAATTTTTGTTATTTTTATTAACATTCAGCCAGTATGTTTTGCATCCTTTTTTCATAATGATATTTTCTATTTGGCAATCCTTGAATGTTGTAAATGAACAATTGTAATTAATTAAATTTTAGAGAAAAATATTTTCAATGTTTACATTAAAACCATCAATTCATCTGTATAATTCAGTAGTACTTTATTTTTAGGGAACCTTAAAATCTGCAGCTTTTCATTCAAGCACAGAGGGCAGATGTCATAGAACAACTTACAAATTCTTGTTTTTGCCAGAATTTTCCATCTTACTTTGGAGGTTTTCTTTGTATCTTTTAACTTCCAAAAATACACAGAAAGAGATGTTTGGTTTTTGTATGTGCTATTTTTGAAGAAAGTTAAATGCAAATACCAATGCTGCTTAAAAGTGTTCTTATTAGATCCAATGTAAACTTTTTTAAATGTTGAGTTTTCATTTGATGTTATAGTACATTGGTACACAATAGAATTTATTAGACACCTATTTTCCAGTGGGTAATTGCTAGGATTTCGACAATTACATAAATTTGTAACCACCCACTTTTAACCAAATGGTTAGCACTAAGTTAGGGCTGAAGTTCTTCAATTTAATTGAAAAATATTTCCCTAATAATAACCCTTTAAGTAAAATTTTTAATAAAAATACCCTTAAATTAGGTTATAGTTGTACAAATAATCTAGAAAAAATTATCAACAATCATAATAATAAGATTTTAAATCAACATGTAAACTGAAGTAATAATAATTATTCAAATAATGAAAATAATAATATAAATTACTCCTTATACTTTTTAACCATGAATTTATCTAATATTTTCTAAATAAATCATTTTCACCATTTATTTTAAAATATCACCTGAAGAAGAACAGTATTGTTCTGAAACATGAAATTTTTTGTGTAGAGATATAATGCTTTTATAAATCATTGTAATAACAAAATTACAATACTAAACATTATTTTGTATCAACCACTCTTTATAAAACTAAATGCATGAACAGTGGGTTTTAATCTACCTCTTCTTTCACTTCCTTATGTAAATGTATAAGTACATTCCACAGTTAAAATTTACTTTCAAAATGTGGTCAATATGAAAGTAAAGCATAGATATATAGTTATTATCATTATTAAAATAATAACCTACTGCAACTTAATAGCTATAAAGTTTCAGTGTTTAATACACCATCATCATCAGCGAAACTTATTAGCTATTAAGTTGTAGCATGACATCATTATTATAATCACACACACACACACATATATATATATATATATATATATATATATATATATATATATATATATAAACAATATATTTGGGTAGCAATCTTTAATTTAAACATGTTTCGTTAAAGACAACCAACAAGGAAGATTTTAGTAATTTTTTATTTCATTTTTTCAATATTCTTACATGTTCCCTTTTTGCTGGCGATAAAGAATATAAAAATGTTGCATAATTTTCGACTTTCCAAGCGCTTTCAGACTCTTCACAGGTCATTTTCAAGGATGTTATTTTTTCGGTGTTGTTATGTTTTCATTTTTTACTATAATGTAATTTTTTGTTTTAGTGTCTTTTTTTTTTTTTTTTAAGCTGTCATGTGATGCGCGCGGCGGGCATCATGTGAGCGTCTGTCTATTTTTTAAAAAAATTACATTTCTACTGTTAAATAGTGTGAGGTTGATGGTGGGAAAAAATTGTTTGATATATAGTGCCTTTGATATTGTGATTTAAATAGTATTTTTGTATTTTCAGCCAAAATTTTTCTTAAGGGTTCTTGTAAGTTATTGGTCAATAAATGTTTTTTATTGCACTATTATTACTAGATAGGTAGCATGTAAGTTGTCTCCTCAGGGAAGTGGTAGAATGGACAATATAGGCAATTAATTTATGACAAGAAACAGTTTTTGTACAGGGCATTAAAATTCATACACTATATTAGTCATCACTAGTTTAGATTTGATATTTGAAATAACAAGGTTTGCTGTTTTCCATTTTCTGTAATATATTATAAATTTTACATGTTTTTGAGGAATTGTGGCAGAAATATGGTGTTTGATAATTTTTCGTATAGAAAATTCGTCCTGTTTATAATTAATGTGCATTTGGCTGCAATAAAATATGTTGATATTTTCTTGTGTGTTATTTTTAATGCTAGTGGCATGTATTTTTGTAAGAATACTTTTATTTGTTTATCAATGATGTAATTGGGAAATTTTTATATATATATGCGTGACTCTTCAGAAATTAATTGAGTTCTTTCAGTGACTGGCGTGTGTACACTGCTTATATACAACACGTTAAAATTTCCCTTCTCTGATACCATGCGTCGATGGTTTAGGGAGTAGCGACTCCGACTAACACCAAATCGGTCGAGTTTCGATCTCGGCCAGAAGCAAGTGGATGCGTCTAGCCACACTGATAAGCTGTGATACAGCGAAACAGGCTTGTATGTGGATGACTAATATATATATATATTAGAAAAAAATATATATATTAGAAAAAAGTGCGAAAAGCCGTGAACATTTTGTTTAAAGCGTAGATTTATTGTTGTTATTCGTATGATATATTGTGTCCATAATGGTATTTGTGTAGCTGCACGTGTTTCGAGTCTAAAGTTGACTCTCTTTAGGCGAATAAACTTGTAACTTCACATATCGAGATATGTTTGATTTTCTGATGGCCAAGGTATTGTGTATAAATAGGTAAGTCAAGTAGTGAGCCGGTCAGAAAATTCATATACATGCGTGTGTGTGTTGGGTTTTTTTCCCACTCACAAGTTAAATCTCTCCCGTCACCTTCCGTTGGCTATAAAAAGTCTTTCACTGGCTTGCGAAATTTGATTTCGTCTTTGTACTTCAAAATTGTTTTTAGCGATTTTGATTCAATTCTACTCTACGGGTCATTTAGTTTTATTTTTTATTGTTTTTGGAATACTATTTGAATTTTGTGTGTGTGTGTGTGTGTGTGTGTGTGTGTGTGTGTGTGTGTGTTTATCACGTTTGAATTTCTTGTGTCTGCGTGCGTGTCTTAGGTTTTTCATTTTGTTTTGTTAATGGAAGGCTTGTATGTTTTTATAAATATTTCTTCCTGCATCATGAACTTGTCATAATTTGCATTTTGGTCGATAAGAATTACTCTGAAGTTACAAAAAAAAAAAAATGTTTATGACAATATCAAATTCACATTAACAACGGATGCTAGTGTTGTAGCAGTTGGGGCCGTTTTACACCAAGTACTCTCAGATTCTTTAATTTTTTTCTTTTAAAATGACTCCAGCTCAAGAGAATTACATCACTTTCTCCAGTGAACTTTTAGCTACATTTTTAGCTGTAAGAAAGTATCAGCATTTATTAGAAAGCAAAGAATTTGTGATTTTCACTGATCACAAACCTTTAACATATGCATTGAATTCTACTTCAATTCACTGAGAGAATTGCGACAACCTGATTTTATTTCGCAATTCACCTCAACAGTTAAACACATTCAGAGACATAACACTGTTGCAGATACTTTGTCTAGAACATCACTTCATTTAGATGAAAAGCTGTTTTCGATTTTGATACTATTGCCAAGTAGCGAGAATCAGACGAAACCATAGATTAGCGACGCAAGGGACATCACTCCAGTTGACTAAGTTACCATCACTTTTTAGCAACAAAATTGTTTTGTGTGATTTTGTTTGCTCTTAAGAACCCAAAACTTCATATTTCACCAACATTACGCAAAAGCTGTTTTCCAGCACATTCTTGATATATTTCATCCAAGTGTAAGAGCAACAGTTAAGTTGATCACACAGCGATTCGTGTGGCCTCGTATTATGCCTGACATACGGAAATTGTCTATTTTGCTCGTGTTATAAAATCAGTAGACACCCTAGGTTTTCCATGGGAGTTTATAGTGTGCCTGGCGCACGCTTCACCAACGTCCATATCTACTTGGTTGGTTCTTTTAGGTAATCAAGAAGCTATCAATATATCCTCACTAATGTCGATCGCTACTCACGTTGGCTGGTGGCATATCTGATCGAAGATACTTGTACAGAAAATGTCATTACCCCATTTCTCGACATATGGATTTCACAAATTGGTGTGCCAAACATTATCACGGCAGATCGTGGTCCTCTGTTTCAGTATAATCTATTTAAGGATTTCTCAAGTGTTCTAGACATACACCATATCAAGACAACAACATACCATCCATGTGCAAATGCTATGGTGGAGTGGTTTTCTCGTCAGTTAAACTCCCATGGAAAACCTAGGGTGTCTACTGATTTTATAACACTAGCAAAATAGACAATTCTATCCCAGTTCCGTATGTCAGGCATAATACGAGGCCACACGAATCGCTGTGTGATCAACTTAACTGTTGCTCTTACACTTGGATGAAAACCTATTCACAAACTTACTACTGATTTTATCAATATAGAACATTTTAAAGTAAGATTTGCCTTGTGCACAAGCAGAAATAGTTTTTAGTACAACAATGGCCTTACTGGGTCAATGTTTTGAAAATATCAAGAACATTCAACTGTCGACGGTAAATGCCTAGAAATTAAAATAAAAACTGTCGCGATCGCAATTTTCACCAACCATGCAAGTGGCTACACAAATTTATATCCCAAAAGGCTTGTACAACCGCGAAAAAGTTTTTGTACGCAACGATTACTTCAAGAAACCACTAGCGCCATGTTATAATGATCCCTACGCCAGTTGTGACAGAGCGGATAAACATTTTACAATCCTGCGGAATGATAAGAGAGAAACTATATTCATTGACAGAATTAAACCAGCTTACATAGACACAAATAATATGACAATATCAGAATCACCATCATTTTCAGATGTTATTACATCACCACATCACAAATGCATCAGGCGGAAGTGAAGATCACTCCACGAAAACTAAGAGAAGAGTTTCAAGGCCTAAATATTTTTAAATCTATGTTCCTTTCAACTAACAATCTTAGTGGTGGATATTGTCAGATCGACTGAAAGTTGGCGTTTCAAAGTTAGGAGTCGAATGATCAAAATGAGACATCTATCCATAGGCTCCGAGTGGCACTTTCGACAGTGTCTTGAAAGATTCGGAAAATAAAATTGATATTATTATTCGACAACTGACAGGCTGCTCTCGCATTTTTAAAGGTTTCATTTTTACACCCCCCTCCACACTTATTATCTGAAAACTATAAATACGAAATATAACAGAGGAATTGATTCAGAAGATTCCGTTTTTGTGTGAACTTTGTCCTAGATCACTCATCAATTGAATTAATATTTCCCACTAATTAATATTTCCCACTATGTCGATGTAGATTCTGCAACAAAGTTAAGTAACTACCTTTCCCTTCTCAAGGTTTTTTATTGAACACACTTCAATGTGTGTAAGTGAACTTTATCCTTCTTAAGGGTGTTATCGAACACACCTCAATATGCATAAGTGAACTTTTCCTTTCTTATCAAGGGTTTTATTAAACTCACAAGTTATAGAAGCATTCTTTTGTTATTAAAAAATAATCCTTGTCCGCGTTTCATTCTAAATTCGCTTGTTTAATTTTAATGCATTGTATAAACATTATCGTGTTACTTAAACAAAAATAAGTGTGTAGTTTCAAGATCGTCTTATTTCGGACATCACCAGGAATAACTTGTAATCCCAACTATCTAAATTAGATCGTACACTAAAAACTTATTACGGACCCCTAGCAAGTATTATGTCAGAAAAAAAAGCGAACTCTGATAATCAATTGATTACTTTGATCTTTAGCTGAGTATTTCCCAACGTTAAAATAAAATAAATAAATAAGGTTATTGTGCAGCATTTGTGTTCCAATAGCATGTGCATGCTTTATAAAAAGCAACATTTGAAATCCTGACCTGGCTCAATCGTCAAACTCGGATACCAATAGAAAATGCACAGCTATGTCGACCTTGGAGTAATTTATTTTTGAAAATGATAATGTTGTATGTAAAATCTAATATTTATCTATTATTATTTGCTTCATTAAAGCCAGTGTAACCACAGATGCAATTACGAATCATTCTTTAAAAATAAAAAGGAAACTTAAAAATTAAAACCTATTTCAATAGTTTATATATCTTGTTTGAAGTTTTAATTTTTCTTTAACTGTAAGAAAATATCAAAATTTTAGTTGTAAAATAGAAACAACAAAATGTTTTACGCAATTAAATTTTTATTTTAATTGCAAGTTAAGAGTTTAATTTGATATTTCCAACAAAATACTTTGCTTATCTAAACAGAATTTAAATTGATTCGAATTATTTTTTAAATCAATAAAATCGACTATATTGACAAATCTGTCAACACAGCATGCCTTTATTAAAAAAGATCTTTCAATCATAAAATAATATATACTTCTGTTACTTTATTTGAGGAAGATTACCTGAATTACAAACAAATATTAATTTCAGTTTAAAATGTCCAAGAAAATTATTTTTTTTAACACAGGCGTGGGTGTTTTTATGAGATGTTGACACAGTTATTGATAACCTGATGATTGTGAGATTTTCGTAAGGGGAAATACTTGTAGTAAAATTACATTACAAATATTAAAAAACGCCTTTATTAGATATTTTTTCACTACCGCAGTAATCTTTAAAATTAAAATATTTTAAACATTATAATATTTTTTATTCAGTTTTAGGTATTTTTTGGCTTTATAGTATTATTAAGAAGACTCTTGTTTAGGAAATGTCAGCAAATTCAGAATAAATTTTAACTTTAGTATAAGCGCTACGAAAATGAATTCTCGAAATTACATGAAAGAAAATAAGTGTATGGGTGGGGGGGGGGTAGCAGATGTTTAAAAAATATTTTTACCAAAATTTTCCAAAATAAGTAAACCTTTCTAAAATAATCTCCTCATTCATTTGAAAATAAGCTCTGAAAGTTTTATTAAAATCCGACAAATATCTGGTTTTTGTAACAATTTCAAAATCAATGTGTTTTTAACCGCGAAAAGACTCTCCAATTGACACAAGAAAAAATAAAATTGTTAACAAAAATAAAATTAATAAATTTACGAAGGTTTAAAAAGATTTTTAATAATTCATTTAATAATCAAAAAATCCTTTGGTTTTTAGGCTTAATAATAACAAAGATTTTAACAATAAAACTTTGTTTTAAATTTTTTTTTTTTCGTTTTTGTTTTTTTTTTTATCATGTATGTTCATTTTTAGAGAATCTTTGAAGGTATATACTTTTCTTTTGTTTTTTCTTTTTCTTTTTCTTTAATACTATGTACTTTCTTGTTAACACATTCCACTATAATTGATATCTTTCAACAAAAAATGATAATAATCTTAAAATTTGCCAAATTTTATAATAGCGATTATACATATATATATATATATATATATATATATGGATGATCATCACTATATATATATATATATATATATATATATATATATATATATATGGAATCTTTCATTTAAATATGTTTCGTGAAAAATGACCGACAAGGATAATTTTATTAATTTTTTATTTAAGTTTTCCAGTATTCTTAAGGAGTGTAAAAATGTTTAATAATTTTCGACTTTCCAAGCGCTTTTACCCACATCATTGGCCATTTTCGAGGATGTTATATTTCCGATGTTGTTTTTTGTCTTCATGTTTGACTGTAACGTAATTGTGTGTGTGTGTGTGTGTGTGTGTGTGTGTGAAAAAGAAAGTTGACGCGTACGGCTGGGCATCGTATGAGCGTCTGTCTATTGTTAAAAAAATTTAAACATTCCATTTTCACTGTTAAATAATGTAAGGTAGGAGAAAATTATTTGATATATAGTGCCTCTCTCATAGTGAGATGCCTTTCGTATTGTGATTTAAATAATATTTTTGTATTTTCAACCAAAATCTTTCTTAAGGATTCTTGTAAGTTATGGGCTAATAACAGCTTTTTTTTACTGCACTATTATTATTAGATAGGTGGCATATAAGGTGTCTTCTCAGAGAAGTGGTAGTATGGCCAATATGGGTAACTGATTTATGATAATAAACAATCTTGTACAAGGCATTGAGATTCATACACTATATTAGTCATCAGTAATTTAGTTTTTGATATTTTGATGAGAAACAAGGAACAACATTCTTACATTTTCTATAATATATTATAAGTTTTACGTTTTTGATGAATTATGACAGAAATATAGTGTTTAATAATTTTTCCTATTGCAAATTCGTCCTGTTTATAATTATTGTGTATTTGGTTACAGTAAAATATGTTGATACTATTTTTGTGTTTGTTATTTTTAATACTGGTGTCATGTAATTTTGTAAAAATAATTTTATTTGTTTGTCACTGATATAGTTGAGAAAATGTTTGTTAACTAACAATGTTTGTTTTATGTGTTTTAGTTCGCTCAAAAATATTCTCGAGAGAAGTAATTTTGATGTGCTCTATTTAAGAAGTTCATTATTACTGCTATTTTATATCTTTTCGGGCACTTCTTATAGTTAAGAAGACAAGAGTTCTTACTGTTATTTTTGTTTGTTTTTTGTTTATTTTATATATATACAAATAAGTTGGTTTTTAGCTCTATATTAACATCAAGAAACGCAATTGTGTTATTATCCATTAGTTCATAGGTAAATTTTAGCATTGAGTTATTTTCAAAATTTAATTTCAAATTCACAGTTTCGTCCCTATTTTTGTATCAAAACAAAAATGTCAATATACTGTGGTGGAGTTTTTGTGACGAAATTTCGCCGCAGAGTTGTAGTGACCGGTTTAGTTAATAATGAGTAAATAATATTAATAATGAGTAAATAGAAATAAGTAAGTCCGAACGGTACAGTTACGCTGCTTATTGCCTGACTAGTAGCGGTCTTTAACTGCGTAGTAGCTGTCATCCTTAACTACCGTCTTAACTGCTATACATAACTGCCACGCAGGTAATTATATATAGTAAGAGGAAGAGTTCATTCCTCGTAGGAAGGCACCATAACATATACCTTATATAAATCTCCGGTTTATCGGTTGTTTTAAACACTGTTTTTTACGTAGGACATGTAAAAATGAGAGAAAGTAGGACCTAATGGGTTTCCTATACTGGCACCGTTCGTTTGGATGTAGATGTTACCATTATGGTCATAAAATGGGGGTTTTGTGATACAGGCGGTGAATAGTTTCCGAAGAATTGCTGGTTGAATTTTTGAAGAAGGGATTAATGAGTTTTTATAGATACAATCACTAATTATATTTAATGTTTCTTCAATGGAACGTTTGTAAAAAGATTTTTTACATCCAGTAAAGCTAGAATGTTACCTTTGGGATTAGTTGCTTTTAATTTATGGAGGAATTCTTTTGTTGATGCGATGCTGTAATTGTTAGGTGTGTATGGAGAAATTATATGACTTAAAGTTTTAGATAGTTTGTATATCGGTGTTTTGGTATTTTTGATGTGTCTGAAAGGAAAACCTGGTTTATGGGTTTTTACATTACCATAAAGATATCCCAGTTGGTAACCACTGACTTGATGTTTAAACTACTAACGTCAGTGTTTTTCGCTGTGATTAGTTTAGATACGTACTTTTTTAATGAATCTGTAGGTTTTTCTTAAATTTATGAAATTTTGTTGTGTCATCTGGAATAGTTTGTAATTTTTGTTGTAATTTAGTTGAGAACTACATAGTTTTTGGTTTTGTCAGCACGTCTAATGATGATATTGGCGTTGTTTTGTAAATCTTTTGCAGCTAATTTTAGTTTGTTTGTGAGCATATTATTGTGTTTGTTGTGTAGAGAACGTTTTTTTTAAACTTTCAGCTTTTAGCAGATCTTTCAGATTTGGGTGTTCTGCAATTAAATTTTCTGTTTTTATTTGTCGTACAGATTGGTAGAGTATTTCGATTTCAGTTTTCTTTTGAATGTGGTCATATCGAGGCTGGAAGTGGCAATTTGGACTGATGTTCAAGAATTCTATTTGACCGTCAGTAGGTTTTTGATCTGACAAGTTTACAAAGTTACAATTACCATTAGGTAGCAGAATTTTTTCTTTATATAGATTGCAAAGTTTTTGGTAGTAATATTGTTTTTGGTTTAATTTTCACGTGCTATTAGGTGGTTTAGATGACGTTCGGTAGTTATCAATTCTGTCGTACTCATTGCATTTTGTAGAATATCCTTGTTTTTTAATTTCCGTTTTGACATTCAGATAGGTACCTCCACTAAATTGCTTAAGAAAAAAAAAAACAAACAAACAAAAAAAAACAACAACAAACAAACAAAACAAAAAAACAGCATAGTATAAAGAAAAAGTCCCCAAACTTAATAAAAACGAACTTTTTCCATCAAAATGTTTATGTTATTATTAAGAGCAAAGATCAAACTATTTTTAATTATTTTTAAAAACTTTTTAATCTCTTCTCACACGTTCGAAATTTTGGTAAAAAATCTTGTTTTGATTTTCATTAGCCAGTAACCAAATCGACAGTTTACAATGGAAAATGTAATATTACGTAACTCAGTTTTTTTGATTTTTTGTTTTTTGTTTTTTTTTTCCGGTGAAAAACACATTGATTTTGAAATTCTTGCAAAAATCAAATAATCGTAAGATTTTAATTAAACTTTCAGGACTTATTCCCAAAAGAATGCAATTATTTTTTAAATTATTATTTTTTAACACATTTTGGTAAAAAAAATATTTTTACGTCTGTGACCCTCTTCCACGTAAATTCATTAAATTTCAAGAAATTAAATTTTGTAAGGAAAATTGTTTTTTTTTTTTGTTTTTTTGTTTTTTTTAGTTAAACGCAGGACTCATTGGGGAATGTAAATCATCTAATATTTTCTAAAGTATTTGGCCCTTTTTTCGAAAATTTGCCCCCAACAGTATAAAAATAAAATTCAACAAAATTATGACATTATTTAATTAGAGAAGCTTTTAATTGCTTTAATAAATAATATATATTGAGGATATTATAGTCTAAAAAAATTGGATTATTGATGAAATTTTAAAAGAATTGTTTTCATTTTTTTTAATCAAAATAATTTATAAAGTTTCAAAAATATTTTAAATATATTTCAAAGACGTGTAGGCTTTAGGTTATTAATTTATTAAATGAAGACTATATTTAGTAATCGAACATTGAAAAGTTTAATACAAATCGTCAAGCCAACGTATTTTTAAAATAATTTTTATTTTTGTGTATTTGAATTTTTTTTTTTTTTTTGTATGGTAATTTCCATGTGTACATTAAAAGGTCGTGTATTTTACGGTTTCCTCTCCTTACAGGAAAAAATTGGACGATTATGTCAATTCTGATCACCACAGACACTTAGCTTATCTTGCATATGACTGTTATCACATATCAAATCATACGGGAAAGGACAGAAAGATCAACACACGGTGATTAAGAAATAGTTTTATTCTAAATTTCATGCTATAAATGTAATAGTTGTGAAAATCAGATTAATTTAACTTTAAATTTGCTACTTTCCCCTCCTCCCAAATAACGTGTTACAGATGTATATTTTATTTTTCCATGATTTTTAAAACCGAGAATCAACTTTTGTTTTCAAATGAGAATTTTTTTTTTTAATTAAAAAAAAATTAACATTTTAGATTCCAGTCAATATCATTTCTGTTTGAAATGCACCCAAGTATTTTGCTTATTACAAAAAGTAAATTCAATTAAAAATTAATGTTAGTTATCGAAAATGATTGGCGGTACTTACATTCAGACTATTTATATTCTGTTTTAACATTCATATATATATATATATATATATATATATATATATATATATAGTCATCCGCAGACAGATCTGTTTCGCTGTATCACAGCTAATCAGTACGGTTAGACTCCGATTGCTACATAACCCAGGCTCGAAAACCGACCGAATTGGCGTTAATCGGCGACTCTAACCCTGGGCCACGGAGTGCTCCAATTCATTTTTACTGAATGAGCTATGCGTACACGCTATAGTGGCTACTGTTTTTCAAAGTCTACCTTTCTTCCAGAGTGCTCAATCAGGGAGTGAGAGCGTAAATATTGTCTGTCATCCGCAGACAGATCTGTTTCGCTGTATCACAGCTAATCAGTACGGTTAGACTCCGACTGCTACATAACCCAGGCTCGAAACCCGACCGAATTGGCGTTAGTCGGCGACTCTGTTGCATATTTGGGCAGCAATTTTTTCTTTTATGCAGGTTTCATAAAAATGACAGGCAAGAATGATCTTATGAATTTTTTTTCTTTTTGAGGATATAAATTATATAAAAATTGTCCAAATGTTTTGTTTATACGAGCGCTTTCGGTTATTTTTGAACATGAATTTTATTTTGCATGTAACAAATGTAGAGTAGTGGTATGTGTTATGTACCAAACGCGGTAAGCATGCTGTTAGCGTGTTCGTAGTTTATCATTGAGTATTGTTTTTCTTTTATTAATAAAATCGCCATTATTTTAGTTTTTTGTTTTTTTTGTTTTTTTTGTTTTTGCATGTGGATGATGCTATGATAATGATATTTGTGTTGTCGACAAATATATTCCGGCTAGGGTTTGAGGTCTCCGTGTATGTTTAAAGGAAATTGAATGGAACTCCGTTGAGAGAGATGCAGTATGAGTCTTCAAGTCAGTTTCGTAATTGTATGACTGATGTAATTATTTTACGAAATTAGGATCAAGAACACTGTTTCTCAAGGGACGTGTTAATTCGTAAATAGTATTTGTTCATTGTAGTTTAGATCTCGCAGGTGAATTGTTGTTTTCTATGATGAGGTTAGCCGTTTTATGTCGGATGTGCGTTGTGGCGCAGTGGATATCGGCTCGGAACGAGAAATCGAGGAACCGAGTTCGAATTCCAGTTGAATTCCTTGCATTCACTTAAGCGCAAATACCCTTGGGTAAAGGTATTAATCCGTGTCTTCCTTCCAGTTATGGGTTAAATAATAGGACAGATAAGGTTCTATAGCCTTGGTTGGTAACCAGTCTACCGCAGAAAGCAATGGCAACCTACTGCGGATAATCGAAGTGAAGATTCGTCCTGTTTATAATTGCTATAAATTTGTTTTATGTAAAAAATGTTATTATTATTATTATTATTATTATTATTATTATTATTATCAGCGTGTTTACTGTTGTTATTGTTAGAGTTTGAAAGAAAAATTCTTATGTGGTAGTCAACCAAATAATTTGGAAATCCATTGTTGACAAGTGTTTGTCCAGCGTTATGAAGTTCTTGCAAAAAAGTGGGCGAGATGATGAGTTCTCGTAGGCTAGAAGAGAAATTATCCATGATTACACTACGAATCATAGGTTTAGATTCTTTAATACGTGTGTGTGTGTGTGTGTGTGTGTGTGTGTTCAGACATATCTTGGAAATGTCTTTCAGTGATGTTTCATATATCTAATATTTGTCTGTCTCCTGTTATTTATCCCATTTTTTGCATCGACTCTAAACGTTAACGTTCCTGTTTTATCTTTTTATCTATCTCTTATATTCTCCTTTCTCTCTTAATCTCTCTCTTTCTCACTCTCTCCCTTTCTTCCCCAGTTTGTCCATTTCTCTCTTTCCTCTTGTTTCTTAGATGTCCATTCTTTCATTGCTTACATTTTCATGATCATTTTATGCATGTTTTGATCTGAATCTCGAACTTTTCTTTTCCTTCCGATCCCACTCAACAATCAATGTCTTACAATACTCTCTTTTTTCTTTTTATCACACACACTCTCTCTCTTTCTCTCTTTCATTTATTCTCTTTATTTATTTCTATTTTCCTTTCCCCTTGTCTAGAATCTTTGCCTTCTTTTTCTCTTTTTCTTTAATTTTATCTTGCCATTTCTTTCTTTTGCTAACATGTCTTTCCATCAACATTCCCTTTCTTGTTTATCCTTGATTTTTTAAAAATATTTTCTATTTATTTATTGTCACGTTTTTACTCTTTCCTTTGTTTTTTAGTCTTAGATCAACAACATTTTATTTTTAATTCTGCCCGATTACTCTCCCACCACTACACATACTCATAATTTTCTTTTCTCTCTTTTTGTTAACACTTTTTCCGCGTATTTTCATTCTCTCTCTCCCCACCTCTCTCTCTCTCTCTCTCATCGTCTTTGTATTTTTCTCTTACCCTTTACTTTCTTTTGTAAATTCTTCTCTCACTTCTTTTTTCTCCTCAATCTTTTGTCTTATACTTGTTGTTTGTTTGTTTTTTGTTGTTTTTTTTTTCTCGTGTCTTTTGGTTATGGTTTGTTTTTTTTAATCTTAGAATGTCATGGGATAAAAATGGTATCATATCTCTCACCCTCATTACCACAATATTATAGTTTTAGTTTTTCGTTTAATCCTTTCAATATTTTAATTCTCAGTTTCATAATAAGCATTGGTCTTCTACTATGTTTGACCAACTAAAAAAATCTGCAATGGAAAACATTTCATTGGATCTTTTACTTTTCCAAAAGATGAAGAAATACAACAATAAGACTATATATGACTTAACAAGTTCATCTTCAAAATCACTGGGATGTCTTAAAGCATTTCTTTGCTTCTTAACGCCTTACACAAGTCTCGAAGCAAGAAAAGAAGAGAGAAGTAGGTGGGTTTAGGAAGAACGACATCTAAGAAAAGTCATAAATCAGAACCTCTGCTCTTCTTTTTCATTACTAACTCCTCTACAACCCCATCACCACCTAAACAAACAAGTCTTGTAATGTTTTGAACCTCCCTAAGGTGTTAGTGGTAAAGGAACTAAAGGATTATAAAACAATTCTCTCTCTTATGACAAGATTGCCAACAACAAAAGTGGTGATAACCTTTCTTGAGACTGCCATAAAAAAATACGGACAGATGGACCGATGGATAAGCCCAAAGAAGGGGAGGTAATCACATTTAAGTTTTGGCTGTAGTGAATGTCATGTCTTATATTCGGATGTGGGTGCAAGTTGGGGTTTAAAATTGTTTAGATTTTTTACAAGCTATCAAGTGACTTGTTTTATATTTATCTTAGTCTCGGTTTTCAGTATTTTTTCTATTTTCATACTGCTATTTATATTGCACTGTTTTAAAGAGTTTTATATACTTAACTTCTTTAAGACTCGTCCTTGATATTTTGTTTCTAACAAACAAAGAAAAAATCTCATATATGAGAAAATAAGGTGGATAACTGATAGATACATTTAGTAGAGACTTTTATCAACAATTATACATAATTTCTTCCTGAATTTTTGAAACGATGCATTGTTTCGATGTTATCTAATTACTTTGTGGGGATTGGAAAGTAATGCTCTTTATTTGAAGTCCATAGACAAAAAAAAGAAGAATCTCAGTTTGGAAACTTGTTTTAATTTGTCTCTCGCAAGTTTGACCCAAGGCTTATGGAGGACCAAGCGAAAAACACATTTATTTATTGTTATTATTTCGCATTACTAACTTACTGGTTACTACAACTACTATCAGATATCTAAGTAAAAGATGTACTGTTTAGTCGGTTTTAGCGTTTCAAACGATTTTTACCTAACAGACATTAGTTTATATCCTTTTACATAGTATTTTTTGTTTAGGTTTATGTTAGTCTGATTTTTGTGGATTTTTTTCTAACATTTTGAGATTAATTGGTTACAAATATTGAATTAATTTTTTTTTTTAACTCATGAAAAATAGTTGAAATAAATTATATATTGCATTGTGAACGTTATTTTTCATTTTATTTCCACTGTATTTTTATATTTTTCTTTATATCGAAATATTGACTCATAGTACGAGTTGAGACAAAAATGTTTACGTTCAATGTAAGAGAGATAACTCAATGTTTATTATGTAAAAATCGTTTGAAACGCTAAAATTGATTTTATCTCATCTGTATTATTAAGAACAAAATAAAGCAAAAGTTCATCTTAAACATATTCAATCAAAACTGTTTCCTTCTTATCTTTGTGTTTACGTATGTATGTTTGTTATCGTGTGTATGTGTTTGCGTATATTCGTGTGTTGTGCATATGTGATTGTATGGCGTATATGAAGCAATTTAAAAGTGATAAAAACTAAACTTGACGGTCATAAGCTGTATTAACCAATCAATTTTCTTGCACATCGTCCGCAACATTATTTTCATATTATTTGTAACTATTTTAAACATCAAAATGTTTTTAAAATTGCTGTAGTTTAAATCGAATATTGATTGCAATCAAGCAAGCATGTTTTTCGCAGTTACCTTCATACTGAGTGAATGTGTACATGTATACACACAACTGTAACAACTAACATATATAGACACTTTCATGTATTTTTTTCTAAACAACAAATGTTACACTTTATCTGGACAAGTAGAGAGATCCACTCTAAAATACATAGGCAAGGCATTCACAAAATCAATTGCACATGCAGCAGGAATATTCGAAAGAAACTTATTAAAATACATAATTTCGCATAACTTCAATGCCATGCATTCGTTTATGGGTGTGCTATTTGGTTATTAGTCATAGTCACAATTAATAAAGCAAATACATTTCCAATATTTGTGGTAAACTTTAAGACTGCAATTTAGTTGCATGCACATTTACAACAAAGTTATAATTATAGGTATGTGTCACATTATATTGTTCGGACTGTTGTTGGCCTTCTTCGAACCAAATCTTTTTATTTCACTCACTGGGATATATGATTTTCATTCCTTGTGCAATGCCACTTCCGGTAGCCATGTAGTTATCTTCCATTAACTCAACTGTCTAAGTTCACTGTAATCTGGTACCAAACTCACAACTCTTCGGGTCAAGTCACTGGAACTAGCCAACGCCTTGAGGACACCAGTGTATGAATTTCTGGTACTTATAAATCTAATGTCTCAGTAACCATTTTTTACCAGAGCTCATATTACAATCTTTGACGCTAAAGATTTTCTCTAGCACTCCGTATTACTGGTTCCCATATTGTATTAATTTCTATCCTTTAACTGGCTTAGGATATTTTTTAGGCCTAGCATGTGCGCTGATTCTTTGGCAGAATGAAAGCTTAGCAATGGGCTCGCCATTATCACCATCATTTACCAGCTACTTTCTTAGCATTACCAACGGAGAATTTCTTCGCCTACATCAAAAGCAATACTCATTCACACTTTACGTACGTTGTGGTGCAGTGGATATCGACTCGGAACGACAAATTGGGAAGCCGAGTTTCGAATTCCAGTTGAATTTCTTGCATTCACTTACGCGCAAATACCCTTGGGAAAGGTACTAATCCGTCTCTTCCCTCCAGTTATGGGTTAAATAACAGGACAGATTGGTCTCTATAGCTTTGGCTGGCATCCAGTCTACCGAAAGTAATGGCAACCTACTTCGCGATAATCTTCTGCCCAGTCAGTCATGTCTCTTTCGAGACATGATCGCCGATGCGTGTATCACGTATGGCACTTAACTGACTAACTGAACTACTAAAATGTGTTTCACTTGTTTTTACACACTAACGTATTTAGAGAGAATATGAGTGCGTATTAAGAGGTACTTCGAAAAAAAAAACGCGAAACATAAGGTTTAAAAGGCATTTTCAAAAACTAAAAAAATATTTCTTGAAGCTTTTATTTTAGTCTTAATTTCAAGTGAGTAGATTAAATGTAATATTTCCAATAAGCAAAATACTTGTTGTGTTTCAAAACTAATTGAAATTGACTGGAAGGAGTTCCTTTTTAAATCGCTGATTTTTGCGACATTTTATCCATCTGTCAGCACAAGGTACTTCTCCTTGTTAAAAATAATATTTCAAAAATAAAATATACTTTTATGAAATTTTATTTGAGGAATGTTAACTAAATTAAAGTTCAATTAATCTTATTTGAAACAAATATTACTTTGTTTAAAATATCGAGGAAATGCCTTTCTTGACATTAAGGTTGGTGCTTATTTAAGTTGTGGACAGCTTGACTGACAGACGGAAATTTAATTATTTTCTACGGGGAACATATCTGTAAAAATTACTAGAGAAATATAGCGTGAGCACCTTTTTATATAAATTTTAAGTACACAGTAATCATAAAAATTTAAGAAAATATTATTCGTAAATCTAATATTTTATTGAATTTAGGTACTTTGGCTTTAAATTTATTATAGTTACTGCTTTTAATTTCTGGTAATAACATGTATGGAAAAAATGCAAATTTCATTTAAAATTTTGCGGTTTGCTGAATTGTAGTAAGGTTTTCTATTTATGACTAGCAGTATAACCCGGCGTTGCTCAGGTGTAATGAAAGCTTTAAAACTAATCCATGGTCCTGGAGCTCAGATTCTTTGGACGTTGGCACGAAAGACTAAAAAGCAATAGTTGTTTCCCGTTAAAGCGAAACCGTAGACTGAAAGAAAAATGAATGAATGTAAGTCAAATTTTGATTTCCTGGTATCGATATCAAATAAGTTTTTTTCGTCGTAAACTGAATTTTGAAGGCTAAATAAGTTCTATGAGTAAATGGTATCATGGCTGAGACTAAGAACTACAATTATACCTACTGAGAGCCAAACCGGAAGCAAAAACTAAAATAAAACGGCTGAAAAAATACAGACATACAGGCAGATAAACACACACACACACACAAACATCTTGCCTTTTATATATATATTATCGATTTTCTGCACAATTGTAAGAACTGCAACCTTGAAACTTCTGAATATCGTTTCTTATGTCTTTGTCTATGAGTGTATCAAATTTGATTAAAATCGGACCACTCTATAACCCGATTTTTTCAATTATCGATTTTCGATATTTACGGAGTACCTCGACACAAAACCTAGCTAAGAACACCTGCAGACGCTTATAGTACAACTGTGTAAATTTTCAAGAAAATCTGTTCAGCCGTTTCGGAGTTTATAGGTAACGGACACACACACACACACACACACACACACACACACACACACACACAGACAAAGTTCCATTTATAAATAAGTTTAGATTGTTAAAAATCTTTTTTACTTAATAACAGTATCACCTATCTGGTATAAAATAATACAGAAATTTAAAAGATTTAAAATTTTATAAATTATTCTAATTAAAACTTTTAAAAAAATGAAAATAATTCTTGTAAAATTTCATTATTCATTGAAAAAATTTTTTTCTTGAGACAATAGTGTGCATAATATATTTTTATTTTTTGTCCAATTAAATTAATCTCTTAGTTTTATTAAATTTTTTACTTTGACGATTCAGAGCGGATTTTCAGTACCTGCGTATCCTGTTAAAAAAAAAATGATGATTTCACTTCTTCATGGACTTCTGCGTATAACTAATATAGACTTTAAGAGAGACAAAAATTAAATAAGTTTGAGGAGTAGCAGATGAAACAAAAAAAAAGTTTTATCAAAATTTTCTAATAAGGAAGCATTTCTAAAATAAATAACGTTTGATATCGACAGATTTCAGCAAAAGGTGGGTATCTCTAACAAGTCTGGTTCGCGTGAATGAGGCCAGTCTTGATTCTCTTTTTTAAGTCCCTTATTTCACAACGGGGCGGTTTCCTGTAACCCCCGCCCTGTTAAGTTAGGCTTCTTTTGTGTACCTAGTTAATGTGAGTGAAGTTGTTCCTTGCTTTCTCTTTTGTTATGATCCGCGTCGAGATTCCCAACGCCACCCCCCCGCGTTTGTTTTTGGCTCCACTTTTCATCTTGACTGAGTCAGTCTTTGATTTTTCCCCATTCCATTATTTATTTTATCCTTTTCTTCTCCATTAGTGAGTGTTACTGCTTGATTTCGCCGTTAGGCAGAATACAACAACTATTCTGAATTTTTGTTGGGTGGACGGGTCTTACTAACATTTGTTTAATTTTAGTTTGAACATTTTGTTGTATTTTAGTTTGTTTTGGGGTTATTCATCCCCTCCCCCTCTCAGTTTTCACATCACTTTTTGAATATATTTTTGTAATATATCGTGTATAAATAAAATTTTTATGTCATGGGTTTTGTTCCCTTTTTTTTAGGTTCCCCCTGCGAATATGCGACATTATGGTATATGTAGGATTGTAAGATGACGGACGAGTTTTTGTGGTGAATGAAGAAAGTGTAATGACTAATTGGTTCGTGAATGGGATTAACTAGGTATAGGATAGACAGTGTATACCAACTTCAGCCCACTCTCCTTTTGGCTATGTACCACATTTATTGTATTAAACTACAATAATAAATATTTTCACTAACTGGCAGCCGTTGCTCTCTGTCTTCCTCGCTGCCTACGAGTAGGAGGAATCCAGATGGGGCTTCGCCGAAGAGTAGAGTCTCATATGAGGAAAATCGACTGTGGGCAACGGAATATATTTGGCCGAGCTTAAGGGTTCGGAATCCCTACTTTAATTGACCTTTTGTCGCATCCGCCCTAGTGGGGAGGTGTTAAATACCGATAAGAGTGATTATACTGACTAGCAGTTCACCAGCAGTGCATCTGCTTCACGCAGCGTGGGGGTCTTGTGCTTGTTGATATTCTATTATTTCAGACCTCCGTTTTGATGATTACTTTTAGGGTTACAACATTTTTATAGTTATCACTTTTTATTCATTATGTTTCTTGTCTACTGGGTATCTCTGTAGATAGAGTAACAGCGAGTCTACTCAGTACTCCAGCACTGTACTCATTATTCTATATTTTTAATAATGTTGTTATATGATTGCTCTTGGTTTCTCTTCGCACACTTGCCAATTATTATGTGTAAGGAACGTACTACGATGCTTTAGTCCAGGTCAAGTACATCAATTCGACGTGGCATCGATTCCACAAATGATAAGGAGAAATGTTGAGCCACGCTCTCTCAATAGCTGTTCACAGTTCCCTGATATTTGTAGATGTAGGATTCATGTGCGTAGTGACCTTTCAACTACTTCACATGAATACTCGATTGGGCTTTTGTCGGGTGAACGACGTGGCCACATAATTCGTCGAAAGTTTCCAGAATTCTCATAAAACCAACTTTAGGTAACAGGCATGATGATACGATACCTTATCTTGCTGTAACAATTCACGTTGGGGTACATAGTCTATGAATGGGTACAAATGGTCACGAACACTTCAACGTCACAGTCGCCGGTCAATTGCGTGTCCAGGTGGACCAACTAACCCAGTCCATGCCACGTAATTCCCCTTGCACTCTTCTTTATGGAATCACAACCAGCTGACCAATGCTTTGTTGCCAACTGGGGACCATATCCTCATAGGATCTACGCTACATCCGAGCCTACCTTCAGCTTGAAACAACTGAAACCGTGATTTATTGGACTACGCCACACGTTTCCGGTACTTCACGATCTAATTAGCAACGTTACGAGTAATACCTTGTATCTGGTACCGTAGCGTTAACAGGAGCATTATGGTGTGTCTTTTAATCTCGTAACATATTGAAGCTAAAGCCCACTCAACTGACCTGCTGGATATGTGCGCACATTGAATGTGATGTGAACCAATGTCACCTATGCTCGATACGCATATGACATGGTAGATCGCAGGGTATCAAATTTTCACCCAATTTCTGGCATCCACTATTAAATTCCATTTGATCTCTAATAATGAGCTGCCTAGCAAGTGTCCGCACTAAATCACCATATGTCAGAACACTATTAATATAGATTTTGGTATTTCCATAACGTCAAAGTAGAATGGCGCCAACTACCATTGCATTTACATACTTGTATTTGTATGACTTTTGGCACGTTAGCGTTTATTCATATTTGTTTTTAAACTTTTTTTTTTTTTACTACAACTGTCACAAGTGTTATCTCACAATTTTTTCAGCTCACTTGCAATGTCTACATATTTCTTTAGTCTTTTTGCATTCAGTTTTACTCAGTCTGCTGGAACAGCAAAAACTCTTGCTTTTTTTTTTTGCTTTTTTTTTTACGATAATTAGATATAATCTTCCAGCCTGAATTACGTAAACTTAAATTTCCACGTGACAGAATCTGATTTGTAGAGCACTGGTTTATCTGGTCAAAACCGAATCGTTTGCATAGTTATAGTTCTTATCACTACCCAGTCATTCTTTTTTGTACTATTACTAGTAATAGTAGAAGATAATGGTAATTGTATTGGACTACAATTGTTCTTCATCTGATGACTGTTGATGATTTTTACTTTCTCATCACAATCTCAAATGATTTTAGGAGATCCTGTCTAAATAATCAACATTCGAAATCCTGGAGTTGTACACCAACATCTGACATCGATGGAAAATTGCTATTTGAAATTCGAGTGGGAAAAAACAAGTTGTCATCTGATTTGGACTCATCAGATTTTCACTTTTTGTCTTTCAGTGATCTTAGGAACTATTCCCAGTGCGTCAGTAATAATAGGCACGACTTTAACTTTATGTGCTACAACTTTATCAAGATCACTTTTTAACACCGCAAGTAAAATTATATGCGTTGCACCAGGTAATGTTGTTAAATCACAAAGATAAACGTGCGTTGTGAGGTTATGATAGGATGCGACGAAAAAGATGCAGGCTTTTGTGTTAGATAAAATATATATAATGAATGAAACGAGGAAACATTCTATTTACATTTTTAAATTCATTTTTCATATTATATAGAATTAATATTTTTCTTATTCAAAATTGTTCGTTTTTTGCTTGTTTTTGTTAATTTCTCTATATAAACAATTTTTCATCGCCTGTTTGTTTTCCTATTGCTAATTAAAAGGAAAATGAAATAGTTTTGTACTATGAAGTAATTATTTTCCAAAGTCATCTTCAAGAAAATTTAATAGATGACAGGCAAGATATCTTATATTACAATTTAAGATATGAAATTAGTAGGATTTGTTTGAAGTTCATGCAATTAAACAATGTTATCTACTTTTATTTTCACATACGCTATACATTAAATGGTTCGTTGGAAATTAAATAATTATACTGACTTTGCGCTATGCTGACAAGAAAAAAATATTGAATACGTTTAGTAATTTTACAATTTTTTCTTTTTATGGAAAGTTGGAGAAACTTACTATTTTAAAAAAATATGTCAGCACAAGATATTTCTCTTTATTTAAAAAATGTTTAAACATAAATTATAGTTTTCTGAAACTTTATTTGAGCAATATTAACTGATTTAAAGTTTAGTTAATCTGCTTTAAAGCAAATATTACTTTTAGTTTAAAATAATGCAAAAATGCATTTTTAACACGAGGTGTTGACAGCTTGATTTACAACCGGTAGTTTATCTAATTTTTTCGACGGAGGACTTATGTGTAAAAAATCCTCTAAGGTGTTCTGCGTATAACTAATACAAAAAGTAAGCGGTACAAAAATTTATTGAAATTTCATAGAAATTAAATTATTTTTTGTATGTGGCAGGGGTGGGGGTAAAAGATACAAAAAGTTAAATTATTTTTACCAAATTTTTTCAACAACAACAACAACAACAACAAATGTAAAATGATTTCGTTCATTTGTGAATAAATCCGGAAAGTTTCATTAAAACCCGACAATTGATTTTTGAAAGAATTTCTAAATCAAGGTGTTTCTCACCGAGAAAAAAAGAAACGCTAAAATTTCCTAAACTGATCTTTTGTCCCGCCCCCACATCTACAAACCAAACTAATATACGGACACCTACAAAACATACTGTACCGTACATACCGTACATACTCGCATATATCATGCGACTTTTGAAGACCTAAATTTTAAAGCTAATTACAAGGGATTAGTATTATACACGAGATATAACATATTTTAATTTTAAAAAATGATCACGAGATGAAGCCCACAATTATACAATATCATCTGAATCCCGCATAGACAAATTAGAATTATGATACACTTACACACATGATTTATACACACGGACGCTGCTTAACTGAACATATAAATGTGAAGTCTGCTGAACGTAGGAGAAACAAAGAGCACAAATATAAAAATACCATCGTTTTCTTTTCTCCTTTATATTTCATTTACTGATAAACTTTAAATAAAAGCAAAACGTTAAATTTATAAACATTTCATATCTGTTCTTTATCCCCCCTCTCTCTCTTATCGATTAGTAATTGTTGTCTAACTACTTCTTTCACAGAACAGTAAATAAACAAATTATATGGTGCGAACATTCTAGTTTCATTAAATATATCTTGAACAAATTAAATTAATGGCATGTTTTTCAGAATAAAATAATAGGAACACATTATAACTTATAATCCATCACAAATATAAAAATGCAATTTCGTCTGCAGTTAAATATTCTTGCTTTCAGATGTTAACGTGCCTGATTAATTGAAAGGAAATACGACTCGTACTAGAGAGCTGTCAGTTGAAACCAATAGAAAGGAGTATAAAAGAAAAAAAATTATGGTAAACTATAAAACTTCAGAACAGAAGCTCTTAAGCAGCATATGTTGAAAATTGAAAGAAAACGGGTGTCATTATTTGCGTCAAACTGTAAGGAATTCTCTAAATGAAATAGGCAGAACAGCCAGGCGAAAACATGCACTTAAACAAAATAAAGGTTTCAGGGATCTACAAAGAAGCAGTCATGGACTGAATGAATGTTATAGTCGGTGATGAACCATGAATGCGCATGGACCAAACTGATGATGTTTAAACTTTTTGGCTGAAACTGTTCAAATTAAATTTAAATATGGCTGCTTTAAAGAGAACAAGCACATTTACTCATTTATAATATGTGGTTGTCTGTCAGATAAAGGACCAGAGAAAAAGGTAATCATTACTTCAGCAGTCAATTCAGGAGTACACATTATAATCTGAATACTTTTTTCATTCCATCAAAAGAAAATAGAGTTGGTGATGAAGAAGTAGTCAATTTTTCAAGATTATTATGCATTTTGCCACAGAGAAAAGAGTTAAACTTTTTCTTCAGGAATCACATTTCAACTTGATGACATAACCAATGAATAGTCTGGATTTGAATCTAATTTAAAAAAAAAAATGTAAGGTGAAAATTGAAAAGAAAAATCCATGACAGGATTCTATCCTGCAAAGTTAATCTGTCAACCGAGATTTGAGAAAATTGAAACCAACTTGAAGATTATTGTTTTTCATTCATGAAGCCAAAAAATTCAAGTTGTAGTAAGCTGTGGAGGAACAACAAAGTACTAATTGTGATTTTTGTTGGTGACCTATAATTTTTTCCTTTTGTTTGATTTGGAAAAAATTAACCTATTAATTTAAACAATTTTAATCTCTTTAGAATATATTTAATGAGGTAAAAATTGTGTTCAACTAAGAAGCCTTGTTTTGTCATGCGATTTATTTATTGCTCAGTAAAAGAGCTGGACGAACATCCGTTAAATGTGATGATTCTATATTTTTTATCAGACGTCACAAAAACTTTGTCATTTCGGTTATATATTTTTCGCAAACCAAATGCGAGCGCGCGCGCACACATCTCAACCAAGATTGACCTAATTTGATAAATGCAGAAAGATTGTGTTGCACTAATTTCGAAAAGGAACGGCTAACCTATCATTTTTATTTATTTTTTTTTAATGTTTATATGTTTTGAAATAAAAACTAATTTCTTTCGCACATTTTTTTGTATATTTTAGCGTTTCAATCAAATCATTGGTGGGGTCTACTTAAAGATTTAAGTTAGTTGCACAATTCCTACAATTAGGGAAAAGTAGGAAGTACGAAATAGCATATTATTTTCATTCTCTCTCTCTCTCTCTCTCTCTCTCTCTCTCTCTCTCTCTCTCTGGTTGTTTGTGAACATACTTGGGTTCTTACTTTTTTATTGATTTTTATTGAATCTTTCTACCCTGGACAGAAGAAAGCTATAGAATATAATCCCGTAAGGGAACGGACTCACTAGCTATTCGCGCGGCACTACACATTGCACTAATGTAACCCACCCCACATCTTTGTTGGATAAAAATAAAAATGAATAGCTTCGTGTCTAGGTTGGTTCCAGACATTTAATGTATTTTCCCTCAGTAACTACCAGGAACATTAACTTTGTCGTGTGGAAGGTTTTTCGAAATCTCTCTCTCTCTCTCTCTCTCTCTCTCTCTCTCTCTCTCTCTCTCTCTCTCTCTCAGGAACTTTTTTCTTTTTTGTTATGCAAGTTTTTTTTTTTAAATCTGTCTGTCTCTTTCTCTAATTTCATAGTCATTGACTTTACTTGTCGTCTAAATCGTTTGATGGTTCAGTCATTGTTTTTCAAGTTGCCTTTGATGCTTCCCCTTCCTCTTTTGACCATTGAACTAGTCGTTGTCTGCAATAAAACTGTGGTTGTCCTAACATAACGTCGCCACATTGCTTAACTGCTAGCCCCACACGCAATCTCTTGCCCAGAGCAATTCATTCGCACCCACAAAAAATTATGTGTGTGTGTGTGATAGAAAGTGAGTAGTGAGGGAGCTAAATTACTCAGCTGTGAATTAATCTAACTCTTAAAAAAAGAGGGAGAAGAATCAACGCCGATAGAGAGAGAGAGAGAGAGATTTCTTTACGATGGATTATTGATAATCATTCAATGAAACCAATGTCATTAGTCCGATCTCTTTTGATCGATAACTTTTATGAGTTTCACTCAAGTAAATTAAGATTAAAGCTTTTGCGTTCTTTCATTATGTTTTTAGAGAAAGTTGTACGACGAATTTTATTTTCTTAATTTATTCTAAATTTCATCTTTTTATTCGCTATCATTTTGTGTTTGCGCGTATTTTTTTTTGTTTGTTTTTTTGTTATATATACATTTTTTTAAATTTTGAAAACATGTTTTTTGATCATTTTAATTTTTTCTTTTCCCACTATTTTCTCGCATCGCATTTTCCCGACCTGTGATTTGATTTTTTATTATTAATATTATCATCATTTTTCTCTCTGTTTACCGTTATTTTTAAATCTTTTTTCATAATTTTTTACTTGTTTATTTTTTATTTATTATTCAATTAAAAATTTCTTTAAATTTTCAATAATTTTTTTAAAAATCCTGATTTAGTTTTTGCTATTAATCAAAACTTTTTTAATAATTCATTTTTTTTTTCTTAATTTTCAAAACTATGAAGACAATTTCTGCTTTTACTAAAATGTATTGTATTTTTCTACGCTTCTGAAGATTTTTAACACATTTCTCATATTATCATAGCAAAATTGCAAGATGTTAATTAAGCTATTATCTAATTATTAAATGCGCCGGCAGAATCTGAACGGTGTCTTAATTGGTCTCCCGTCTCGCTTGAACCGATGAATATATTAAGAGAGATGTTTACATCTACCTTTGCATTCACTTACGCGCAAATACACTTTGGAAAAGTATTAATCCGTCTTTTCCTTCCAGCTATGGGTCAAATAACATGACAGATTGGGTTCTATAGCAACGAGTTTACCGTAGAAAGTAATGGCAACCTACTGCATGAAAATCTTTCGCCCAGTCAGCCATGTCTCTTTTGAGACATGATCGCCCAAGCGTGTATCACGTATGGCACTTAACTGACTGATATATACGTGTGTGTACATATTTGTCTAAATATATTTTATTTTCATAGATTTTTCTTCATACATGATCAAGTATTTTATGTCCAATGTTTTTTTTTTTTTTTTTTTTTTTTTGTGCTACTTAGTTGAATCAATTTAAATGTAGTTTATACTATTTCTAATCGTGTAACTTTTCTTTATTTCTTTTTGTAGGTAAGTAACTTCTGACCAACACTTTTCCCTGTCCGGTGTTTTTACCTATGTAACCCCAGTGTATTTCCCTCCCCTACCGCCATAAAAACGTGGTCTGCACCAGGTAAGTGGGTCTCTTCACCTTGCCTCAGTCCATTATTTCATTTTCTCTTTATGAATTCTAAGACTCTTACCTTTTATTCTGAAGCATTTTACACTAAGAAATTAGATCATCTTTTCATACTATTTTCATTTGAATCTTCTTTCGATGGATTAGATTTCCAATCGGCGTGAAGAAAACTACGAACGAATTTCATCGACAGACAAAATATGACTGTTTTTGCAGAATATATATACATTCAAAAACTACATAAATTATGTAACACTCGATAAAAATAGTAAATGAAAAGTGGGTGAAAAAGAGGCTTCTCTTTTCAAATTTATTTCACTGACTGATTAAATGATAAATGTGTTGCGGGGTCGAGTCCTAGACCTGAACATGTGTGAGGTATTTTGGAGAAGACTACCAACAAATGCTCCCAACTCAATGTCAATACCCACAAAGTTACTCTCAAGGAGGAGTGAGTCAAGATGTTTAAGGAATTCGTAAAGTGACACGCAGCTTTTAGAGGTCCTGTAGAGGCTGTAATTGAAAATAATGTAATCTATATTTATTAAATCATTTATTTTGAAAATATCTATGATTTTTATTAATATCCTTTTGTATTAATATGCATGTTTATGCATAATAACAGAGTTACTTAGTTTTGTATCTTTTCCTTCCCCACCCATAAGGAGGTGCCGTAAAGTTCTCGGTGCAATAAAAAAAATTTAAAATTGATTGATCATTGAGAACCTTACAGCAATTTCTGGTGAGTGTATATATATATTAGAGCCTTGAATAAATTTTCTCGCTATTTTTCATGAAAAGTAATGTTTTATTTACAAAAATAAGTAAGAAACATGTCACCGAAATATTGTCCATCATTAGCCACTACTTTTTCTCATTTTCTGGCAACATTTCAATTCCACGTCGGAAAAACAACACGACTTTAAATCTAACCACAAAACAACACATTTTTTGGCATCTTCATGAGAATGAAGGTGCTGTTTAGCCAGGCCAAGTACCATTGATTGAAACAAGTGATAATTGGATGGGGAATATGGCGAGTGGGGTAGGACTTCCTACAATTTTGTTTGTCTACCGGATTAAACTAAGCGTAATAGTTAAAAAAAATTTGGAATCAAGATGCGTCTTTGAAACATTTCAAACATACCCAGGTATGCATACTTTGTTTGTTTTTTTTATTATTATTATTATATTTTATTTTCGTTATATTTAACAGAAATTAATTTATCCTTTATCAATATGTTTCTTATAAAATCTATCATTGGAAAAATCCATCTCCTCGATATAACCACCCAATTACATAAAAAGATGTAAATGGTCGTGTTCTTCGATGTTTGCAATCTCACTGGAATGTCTTTTTCTTTTAACCCACTGCAAAAAGAAACATGACTTCACTATTAATTTTACATCAACTTGAAATACGGACTAACTACTACCTCGAATTTTCCTTAAAAGCCAAATTCACGACGTTTCATTGTTTGCATTGTGACTGGTGTGTTTAATTTTTATTTATTTTACCAAGCCCATTTTAAATAAACGACTTTGTGTTTTGTATCACGTGAGGATAATGATATCTCGCTTTAAATAAGTGAATTTGTGCTATATCTGTGAAGTTTCAAAGAAATATCCTCTCTCATCAACGCCATAAATTTGTCTTTGCTGCATGTGAAAGCTTTGTTAAAGGGAAATGTCTGTCTCCTAAGGTGGTGGTGAGGATTTGCCGTGGGTTGTATCTGGTGTGGTTGATATATTCAGTATGCGGGCTGAAAACCTGCTTTATCTTGTTTGGGAAGTCAGGTTTGTTAACGAGAAGACAGCTTTTTCTTGGCTAGAAGACAGTCACTCTTTCTTGGGAAGAAGTGGCTCGTGGAATAGAGGAATTCGTTTAAAAATGTAAGACTATAAAACACTATATGTGGACATTTGTGGTGAAAGTAGGCATTTTGTTCTATTTTGATGCACCGTTAACATTCAGATCAGTGTGTACACTTTTTAATGTAGTCATACATTTTATACATGGCGACACATATACATTCGCATTGTTTACCTATCTACGTATTTATAATATACACTTTCAGCACTCTCTCAAAATATATTAAATATTCTACCATAAGCTACTATTTTAAATTAATGATTCAGCTGAAATAGAAACACACATTTTGCGTCATTCAGTAACACCCGAAAGCTGATTTTTCGATAACACGGATTCATATTTTTTCAGCATTTTGCTACATACGTTCTTCTCAATTTTTTGTTATCCTAGGCAAACCATATCAAAACTTTGACTCAAACTTTCCTTAAATATAGTTTCTGGAATTTGTTGAAAGTTTTAAAATAATGTGATTTTTTAAAAAATCTTGTTTATAAAATTTTAAGAAAAATTAATTTTCAATATTTTCTGTACTATTTAAATCCTGAACTACTGGCTGTTCTTTTCATGAATTACAGTGATACACTGTGGGATTTCCAATGGTTCGATTATCATTAGATTGGGAAGAATGTCATGTCGCATTTTTAACTAATTATTTTGAGTGTATTTTCTCAATAGTTATAGTAAAATAATCGTTATTTTTATGTTCTGATGTATGTTCTTTCATTGGAGATTATTTAGTATCAAAGAAGATACATTTTCTATTGATTTTATCCCTTTAAAATAAGTTTAGCTCAAATCCATATCAGATATTGTTTTATTAATGAAGTTAAAAAGCGTTCTTCAATAAAAGAAGTGTCAAAATACACGTTCTTTCTGTGAAAAGAACATTTGCATCCGAACACACCGATAATGGACTGACCAATTTCTATCGAGAAATTTTTTCTCTTGGAGATTCCTCTTGATTTGAACAGCCACGTTCTGTCAATATTGAGCTTCTGCACATCTTAGTTGCGGAAATTCATTCACGAGAATTAGCAAAATAGTTCAATACAAGTCATATTTCTATTATAAAACATTTTCATGATCTCATAAAAGTGTCTAAACTTGTCTAATGGATTCCTCATGATCTGGCTGCTTCTAAACTTAATCCTAGAGTTGTCTTCTGCTCACTATTGAAGAGTACACTTGCTACTAAACCATTCTTGGCTAGAAATCACCAGTGATGAAAAATGAGTTCTCTTTAATCATATGCAACGAAAACGAACATCGTTTGCAGCTACTTAAAAAAAGAGAGTCCATTGTAAAAGTAAGACTACACTTACAATGGCTTGGACACCTTGACATGGTATAATGGTTAGCAAACTAGAAACTATTACAACTGAGTAGTGAGCTCTGTCCTCACTGGGTACTCCAGACTTTAGGCCTTGTGCCACATCTAAGCGGCGCTTAGAAAATCAACTACAGCTATAAAGGCTGTGCTCTTTGTTTGGTAGGATATGAAGAATGTCGTCTGTCATGAAATACTAACAAAAACGAAATAGTTGATGCAGAGAAAGTATTGTCGTCAATCGTAACAAAAAACTGCAGAAAAAGCACCCATCATTGTTTAATCGTAAAGACGTGTTGTTCTTTTACGATAATGCAAAACCGTATGTTTCCTGAGAAAATCGGTAGAGAGTATGGCATTAAATATTTAAGTATTTTTTATCTATCCATCTTACTTTCTATCGTTTATCATCTTTTCAGATAAGTGCAACAATTTTAGATAGAAAGCAGTTTATTGAATGTGAAGAGGTTAAAACTTATATCAGCGGTTTCTTCACATACGGAAAAGTTTCTACGCAGGAATTTAACAATTTGCCAAATATATATGGTCATGTCATTGATAAGAAGATGAATAATTATCCTCTCTATTATAATAAAAGTCGTTATATATATAAAGACATTGAATAAGTTCTCGCTAGTGTTTTATACAAAAATTAGTAAGAAAGATGTCACTGAAAGTATTGTCCATCGCTATCCACTACTTTTTCCTATATTTCTGGCAGTATATGAATTCCACGTCGGAAAAACACCGCGACTTTCGAGGCTAACCACAAGTCAACCCATTTTTTTTGCATCTTTATAAGAATGAAAGTGCTGCTCAGTCAGGCCATCTACCCTCTATCGGAACAAGTGATAATCGGACGGTTCAATGTCTGATGAACATGGCGAGTAGGGTAAGCGTTCCTAAGTAAGTCTTCACCCGTTTTGCAATATGTGGCCTAGCGTTGTCATGTTGCAAAATCACTTTATCGTGTCTCTGCTTTTATAGCGACCGTTTTTTTCCACAATGCTCGGCTTAAATGCATCAGTTGTAGTCGATAGCGATCTCCCGTAACGGTTTCGGTCGGTTTGAGCAGCTCATCATAAACTACACCCAGCTGATCCCATCAAATGCAGATCAGAAGCTTTGAACCAGGGATATTCGGCTTTACCGCTAAAGTTGATACATAGCCGGGCTTATCCCACTATCTTCTAGGCTTAAGGGTATCATTGTATATTCGCTTTTTATCGCCGGTCACAATGCAAAAAAAACAAAAAAAAACTTTCCTTTTCTGCTCTTGAAGCAGCTGTTCACACGTGACAAGACGCCAGTCGACGTCTCTCGGTTTCAACTCGTACGGCAACCAATGTGCTCGCTTTTGAATCATTTCTAATGCTTTCAAACGTTTCGAAACTGTTGTGTGATCAAATCCTAATGATTCTGCAAGTTCAGCTTGCGCCTGACATGTGTCTTCATGGAATTAATGCCTCCAATTCTTCATATTTAAACTTTTTCGGTGCGCCAGAACATGGTCGCCGTAAGCATCAAAAAGAATTATGTGTGCTTCAGCTGCAGATTTCTTTTGAATAAATTAACGAAGTAAAATTCCCCTCAAATACACTTCTTTGGCCCGAATTCCGGCATGTTTAACGCTATGAAAAGCAAATTTGTTTACACTTCGGCGAAATGACATACACTGAATTTCAAAATTTCTTATAGTACTTCCTTATTCCATCTTAAACTACACGCACGCAGTTCTGTGAACGCCATCTGTTGGAAAAAAGTGAGAATTTATTCCAGGTTCTAATATATATATATATATATATATATATATATATATATATATATATATATATACCCCTTGTCATGCTGGCAGAAAAAAACAATAGCAAGGCAGCATCGGCTCTTTCTCTTTACTACTAGTTCTAAAAGCTCTTGCCGCTTGTTTACTCTTTAACAGTGCCTTATTTTATTTTTGTTTTTATTTATTTATTTTATTTATTTATATTTTTAAAATAATTATGTCGTCGAGTGGAGACACACACATATATATATATATATATATATATATATATATATATATATATATCCTGTCACGCGCTCAGAAGAAGCTATAAGATTCTTTTTTTCTTGTGTTTTAATGTAAGATACTCAATATTAGGTACACCAATAATATATTGCCGTCATTTTAGACGGGATATCGACAAATATTTTGCCATCATTTTTGACGGCACGGGCCAACTCGTCTTAAATATATGTCAAGAACGAAGAAGCTTTTGTTTCTTTTCTATTTTTAAATGTGACAGGACTTTCTTTCCAAACTATTTCTTCCATAAATATTTAACCTTTTTTACGAATTGAAAATCAAATACTTCATGTAAGACATCACTTAATAAATCCCGGGACTAACTAATAAAACAGCAACTTTTGGGCAAAATTCAACTTTATTCATCAACATAGTCTTCTTCTCGGGGGATACACTAATTCCAACGTTTCCCTAACAATTCGATACCTTTTTTGAAGAACGATTTCTCTTTGGCATCAAATTACGCCTCAGTTTCCGATATCACTTCTTCATTAGAACCAAATCTCTTTCCCTGGAGCACTCTTTTGAGGTCTGCCAACAGCCAGTAGTCAGTGGGGGCCAGATCTGGAGAATAAGGTAGATGCGGAAGCAATTCGAAGTATAATTCATGTAGTTTTGTTATCGTTGTGATTGATTTGTGACACGGTGCGTTGTCTTGGTGAAAAATCAGTTTTTTCTTCTTCATTTGTGGCCATTTTTTGGCGATTTTTTCCTTCAAACGCACCGATAATGATATCTAATATTCACTATTGATGGTTCTTCATTTCTTCATTTCGCTGAACGAAATACCTTGCGCATCCCAAAATACGGAGGCCAAAATCTTGCCTGCTGATGTTTGCATCTTTGGTCGCTTTAGATGGCTTTCACCTGCTGCTGTCCACTCAGCTGACTGTCGATTTAACTCTGGAGGGAAGTGGTGGATCTATGTTTCATCCATTGTCGCAAATTTACGCCAAAACTTGCAAACAACGCTCTGAATCGTCGACGCGTTGTTGTTTTTCATTGACTGTGAGCAAACACGGCATCCACTTTGAATACAGCTTTCTCACTGACATATGTTCATGCAAAATGGACAATGCACTACCTTCTGATATGTTTAACTTCTCTGCTATTTCACGCAACTTACAATCGACCAAAACGAGTTTCTGGATTTTTTGGCATTTTCCGGGATAACTGCCGATTTGGGACGACCTGAGCGTTCAGCATCATTTGTGTCTGTACAATCACATTTAAAGTCAGCGTACCACCACGTAACCATTGTTTCCGACGGAGCAGAGTCCGAATAACATTTATCTCGATATTGCTTTGCTTGAACAGCATTTTCCCATCGGCAAGCAATGCTTTGTCAACACACAAAATTCAGATTTTTCCATTGTTTTGAAAATTTGCAACAGTAGCTTCACTTAAATAACTGTAATTTGTAAACTAATAATCTGAAGGTTAGTACTTCATAAAAATCATCAGTTAAGTGCTATACGTGATACACGCTTGGGCGATTATGGCTCTTTCTAGACATGACTGACTGAGTAGAAGATTATCCCGTAGTAGGTTGTGATTACTTTCTGAGGTAGACTGGTTGATAGCCAAGGCTATAGAACCCAATCTGTCCTGTTATTTATCCCATAACTGGAGAGAAGAAACGGATTAATATTTTCCCACGGGTATTTGCGCAACGAATTCAACTGGAACTTGGCTCTCCGATTTCTCGTTCCGAGCTGATATCTACTACGAACATAAATAAAAAAAATTCATGGCGTTTAGTTTACGTCTCTCCCACGTACTCACGCGCATTTTACATACCTCAAATATATCTACTTTTATCTGAAAAATGGAAGAATCAGTTCAATTAGAAATTTCGGGATGCAAGCAAGAAAGCAAAATTGAGCTCATACGAGTTGATATTAAGAATATCTGAAGAGCAGGATTTGGCTTCTGAACATTTTAACAAAATGCTGTTGTCTTGGCAAGATGAAAATATTGTCGACACTAAGCCAAATTGTTGCAATGTTTCAACTGGAATTCTCAATCGAATATATGGAAAAACTCCATAAAGTTGAATGAGTTTCAACTGTAAAAACGGCGGCACGCAATCATAGATATTTAAACCGCTTTTAAATAACTATTTTTGTAATATATTAATTTGAACGGTAAAGATATGATTGACAAACATATCTGGCCGTGAATGCTGTCGGCGGGACAACAAAGGCAGAAACACTGACGATAGCCGATAAAGATATGATTAACAAAATTATCCGTCTGTAGATGGTAGCGGAGAGGCGCATAATCAAAAGTAGGAACACAGGTGACATCTGGCTTGAAAGGCGAAGTTGACAGATATATCTGGCCGTAGATGACGTAAGTTAAGCGACAACCCGACAAAGCAAAAATGCATAAAAACTTTAGGATTAGTCTGGGTTTTTTGGCTAAAGAAGCAGAAACTGGCGAATGGTTTCCTCTCTAATGGCGCGTCCTCTCTCCAGCTACCCTTTTACTCTACACAACTGTCACCGATGAAGAGTAAAAATACAAGATTATGTTTTTATATATATACATGTTCCTCGTTGTCTGCCAGGACGATCGTTGTTTGTCCAAATCCAGCATTTTAATATACAACATATACGATTTGATGCGCAGTGACTCGCTGTTAAAAAAAAAAAAAAAAAAAAAAAAAAAAAAACGATTGATAACGAACCTGGTTAGCATCTACGAAATCACTCGACGACTTCAACAAAAGGTTGGCGACTTTTCGTTTTACATTTGTACTTTGCTCTTATGCTTATTATAAAAAAAAGTTGCTTGTTCTTAATATGGAACAGAATACTTTTTCTAATTTCGTGCAGAGTCTATCTGTGAAGTTAAAAATGTGACTTGCTCGAACACATTAAGCAAGGTAGTACTCCTGGCAGAGTGAGGATGCGTGGGAGTTGACGGGGGAAAAACGAAGAAATATTTTCGACCTCTTCCAGTTATTGAATGATATTTTAATAATTTCGAACATCGTAGGAGACCTCTTAATGAACATAGACAGTCTCGGGTAGTTTGCGTAAACATCATCTCAAGTTGAAAGCGGTTAAGTGCGAATTCTTTTACATGAACTTAAATTAGTGAAGAGGGAATACAGCCAGATCTCGATAGGCTATAAGATCAGTTTCAACTCTAACCAATGTTATGCAAGTGAGGGCCTTTATTGGAATGACCTCATACTATCGCCTCTCTGTTGGAAATAACATAAAGAAAGCAAGGAAAGCCACAATAGACAAGTCTCTTAGTAAGACCCAGGATGTAGAGCTTGAGGTTGGTGATTTGGATTACAATAAAAACTACCAAAGAAATGGGAAGTTGGACATGCGCTTGCGGATATGCTGTAAAGTAAGTTAGCGGAGAAACCTGCAGAAGGAATGAAGAGCGATTGAGACAGAAAGTTAGATTAACTTCCTTGTAACAATACATGCGGAAGTTGCAATGCGTGTGGAAAACATTAAGTTAAATCGTATTTAGCACGTGACAGGTCTATTTTTTAAACTACATTAGTTGGGAGTTAGGAACTTGTATCTAAAAGATTACTGCGTGACTAATAACCCAAACGGAAGTTGAATATAAATAGTAATATTTATAACACCATCAAATACAAGACTCGCAAGCTGTGTGAAGTAAATAACGACTACTAGTAGAGAACTGCTACACAGTAAGAAAACACCACTCTCTCAATAGAGTCCAACGTATTATAAAGGAATTGGGACATACCCATTACTGTCCATAGGTACGTACATAACAGAACTGTAGGTGATACGACTAATCCTCTAAGTAAATCGCATGCCAGTCATCAACAGATAGAATCAGTCCCTTAGGTATTTGTTCTTGCATTTGTGGATTTTTTGTTGTGTGTGTGTGTGTGTGTGTGTGTGTGTGTGTGTGTGTGTGTCTTTCAGCCAGACTTTGAATGACATGTACTGCAGATAATAACACATTTCTGTGTTCAAACATAGTATGCTTGAAATTAAGGAAAGTGCGACGTTGAACTCGAGCAGAGGCACGCATGGTTTTAATCGATGGTCATTTACCTCCTACTTCACACAACTGTCACCGACGAAGAATAAAAAATATAATAAAAAATATAAATTTATATTTTTATATACACGTGTTCCTCGTTGTCTGTCAGGACGATCGTTGTTTTTCAGCGTAATATAATATTATCAAATAGAAAAGTTTGGAGAATTTGATAGAGAAAGCAATGTTTCTGCTGTTCTATTTACATTAGCGACATCAGATTTAGGGAACTTTTACTATAATGCCGATCACGTATGAGGACACTGCCAAATTGAGCATTTGACGATTTCAGTAAGAAAATCAACCGGGAAATTAGTCTTTGTCTGAACTAACACTCAGCATCTCAGTTATCATCAAAATTGTTTTTATTATTATTCTTAGTGTAAATTGTTTTTATTCTAAGGTTACTTCTCACTCAATGGAAAATGACTCGTGACATAAAATGGTTCGGTTTTTCTCAATGTGTGGAAATAAAAACAAACATAAGTGAGTGGCTGAGAGAGAAATGAAGTTTTTTTTTTCTTTACTCGGGAATGGGATGTGCCAGGGGTTGGGAAATGCGAGTGTAAAATTAACTTAGCAATAATAGTTCTCTCTCTTTTAGGTTAGCTTCTGTCTGTCCAATCACTCTGGTATTTGTTTATTCTATTTCATTGGCTACCCACTGACCTCCTCACTCTCCACGAAGACTGAAGTTGAGGGCTATAGGTTGTCATCTTTTTATCAATTATTAAATCATATCTCTTCTGGGCAGAATTTCCTCTCTCTTTCTATCATCTGTTTCAAATGTATAATCGAAAACTGACCTGACTTCATTTTTTCTTTTTTACTTCTCGTTTTTATTGACTGTACTTTTTTTTCTTATGAGTGAACTATCAGCACTTCACTTGCCTTTAGGGTTACACCGATCAATCAGCTGATAATCGGTAATTGGTCATATCAGCAATTGCTAATTAATTGGTCATCAGGTTTTTTGCGGATTAATTGGTTTTCATACTCGGTCATTCTGGTTTATTACGTCACAAAGCTTTCACCTCAGCTTAAGAATCATCAGTTCTCGGGAAAATAGAATGAATTTAAATAATATATTTATAAGTTTTCATTATTATTATTTATTTATTTATTTATTTATGTTTTGCCAATGTTAGTGAAAATAGTTAAATTATTGATTATCGGCCGATTTGGCAACAAATGCTCTTTTTTATTGTAGGTAACAACAGTTCTTTTAAGTAAACTTGGCAATTTTATTTTCTTGCAAGTATTTTTATTGGTAGTTCTATATTAAAAATGTATTTCACAACATTGTTTTCCCAATTGCTTTCATCGACTTTGGTCCTCTTCAGGGATTGTTGTTTAATCATGTACTAAATTTAAAATGGTATCTGTACTCATGTGCGTTGTGGTGCAGTGGATATTGGCTCGGGACGAAAAATCGGAGAGCCGAATTCGAATTTCAGTTGAAGTCGTTGCATTCACTTACGCGCAAATACATTTGGAAAAGCCATGGATTAAATAGCAGAGTAGATTGGTCGGAAACCAATCTTCCGCAGAAAGTAATGGCAACCTACTGCGTAAAAATTCTCTGTCCAGTCAGTCGGTCTTTCGAAACATGATCGCTAAAGTTTGTATCACGTACGTCACTCAATTTACTGACTGACTGTACTTAATGCAACTGAACTCGATTAAAATTTTTGCCTCCTTGTACTCTTGATGTTTTCTTCCCTTCCGTCATGGATTTCATTTTCTACTCCCCCTACCTTTCTTTTTGTTACTCACTTTAAAAAAAATTCTTTACCTCGTTATTTTTGTTTTTCTGATTTTCTTCCGTTAATCTTCTCAAACTAAATAATTAATTAGAAAGAGAAAGAATAAAAAATGTTCCTGCTTATTTTTCTTTTTTCAATTTTTCTTCATTTTTCCATTTGTTTTTTCGATCTATTCTTATTGTCCCTATATTTCACCTCTTTTTCTTTCTCTTTTCTTGTTATTATTTCTCCCTCCTCCTTGTCATATAGTGCCACTCTAACGGATCGCATTGGTTTCTTTTAACTTGTCCCTTCAGATCATCGTTTTAGCTCTTGCGTGTCTCGGCTTCACTTAAAGTGACAACACAACATTTCCTTACATAGTTATACACGATAAGATAAAGTGTGTGCTTGCACCTGAGAAAGGAAAAGAATAATTGCGAAAAAAAGACGGATAACATTTACTGATATATTATTAACTGCTTTTACAGATAGCATAAATATGGCAATACATTCAAAGTGCGAAACGCGCGTGCGCACACACATACGTGCGCACACACCCACACATCAGTGTATGAGTATTAAGTTGTGTGTACAGTTACCAGCGAGATGTAAGCATAATTGACAGTGGCGATTGTGGAAGTCTGAAAGTCGGGTGGAGGAGCACTTAGGGGCCGATATTTTTCTGAGGAGAGGAGTAAAATCAGGCAGCATCTTCATTTTCATACTACATCGTATACACAACTCAGGAATGAGTTTAGGTATATGTTACTTCACTAAATTAAACGGAATAACTTTTCATTCATAGCAGTGGAGTTCTAATCTATTCTTGCCCTCTTGTCCACTTTAAAGCTGTTGAAATACATAGGAGATTAATTTCAAAACAAAATCAAATGGTTCATACTAAACGTCAAAACTAGCAGAACAGCGTGATTTTGTCTGCTGTTTTTTTTTTCCCCCTCTACAAAACTGTCAGTCAGTTAAGTACCATACGTGAAACACGCTTGGGCGATCATATCTCGAAAGAGACATGACTGACTGGGCAGAAGATTATCCCGCAGTAGGTTGCCATTGCTTTCTGCGGTAGACTGGTTGCCAGCCAAGGCTATAGAACCCAATCTGTCCTGTTATTTAACCCATAACTGGAAGGAATAGACGGATTAATACCTTTCCCAATGGTATTTGCGCGTAAGTGAATGCAAGGAGTTCAACTGGAATTCGAACTCGGCTCATCCGATGACGTGTCCTAAAAAACTATATGAAAAAGAAAACGCAGAGGGGAAAAGTCCCGAAGATCAAACCTTATCAAAATCGTAGACAGATCAGTTTCAAAAAATTTTGAAACTTATAAGGTGGGGAGCAAAATTGGATGGGGGCTGCCCGCTAAAATCGCCAGTTTATTGCCCAATACGTTATGAAGGCTTGTACCGATATCAAGATATTTTTAAAAAATTATGTAACCGTCTATATTATTTATATATTTAGCATTTAATATGTAATTCAATTTTTATCAAGATATGCTTGTGTGTGAGTAAAATGGAATAAGAACCCGACGTAATGGTTAATATATTAGACACTTTATAAATTCTGTATTTTGGCATGTTGTCATGAATGAACCGGTGACATCTAGAAAATAATTTTATTTTTCAAGTACAAAAATCTACATTAGCGTCCCAAAAAAGGATTCGTGTAAAGCTGTTAAAAGATTTAATTATACTTTACAGAAATATGATTTTAATTTTAACTCAGTTTTTATTTTTACTTTTTTTCAAGGTTTACGTATCCCCACGTTGGTTCAGTATGAATTTAGTCAGGTGACAGTTTAGTCAGGTGAATTTAGTCAGGTCACAGCCCAGTTTAATAACTCCTCACTCCCAGAATATACCCGAGTATATGGCATAGTTCGACTTCCAGTTGGATTCCTTGCATTCACGTACACACAAATACCCTTGGGAAAGGTATTAATCCGTCTCTTCTCTCCAGTTATGGGTTAAATAATAGGACAGATTGGGTTCTATAGCATTGGTCAGCAACCAGTCTACCTCAGAAAGCAATGGCAACCTACTGCAGGATAATATTCTGCCCAGTCAGTCATGTCTCATTCGAAACATGATTGCCCAAAGCGTGTATCACGTATAACACTAAACTGATATAGCATATCCTACTCTAGAATAACTCCAGGTGTATAATTGGGTCTAGCCTACTTCGTACTTCGGAGTATAAAATAACCTCTTCTTACCCTAACCCTCCGTAGGGCACTTCATGCTTCCTTTTACTATTTATATCAATATCTTCTTTTTTAAAACTCGAATGTTATATGGTGGCTCCAGTCTACGAACTTTTATTAATGACTGATATGAACTCATTCAACAACAGTCAGATTGATCTTCATCAGTTCATATATCTATTGGGTAAAAGTGAACAGAATGCTGTAGATCAGCGCCAATCAAAGTGTTGTACGCGTATCTGTGCCGGTATGAGGAGAGGTTTCTGGGAAACAAAGAAAGATTCCAAACCACGGAATCTGGTTTTGTTTTGTTTTTTAACAGTTTTATTTTAGTTAGATATTTATTGTAGTTACATTTTTCAGTTACTCACTCATGTTAAAATTCATCGCTATACAGCTAACGAATGCGATATAATGAACTATAAAACAGTGAACTGAAATATGTTTGACAACATCATCATGAGGATGTAGCGTGTGACTATATGGGAACCTCATCTAGTAATACCAAAAGGCCATTTTTATGGACATGTAATTCTATGTTTGCATTTTAAAAAATCGCCTCACTGTAGAAAAAGGACTAGGCTCGTGTATTTTGACCATTTTTTTTTTTTAAGCATTTAATTTCTTAGATTCACGATTTAGCTGCCTAGCAGATATTCAGATTTTACAACACAGTTGCATGCGTGGCTAGTGTTTAGGGTTAAAAGAAGTAGCACCTTGTGTTGCCCGAATTACGACGTTTCTCGGCCACTAGTCACGCCATTTCCACCTCAAAATACATCATTTTATGAAAGGAGAATATAGTAAAGCCGGCACATATACTTCTCCCGCTAATTTCTCTAACGACACAGGTGAAATAAAAATTTGAAGTGTTTTTTATTTATTTATTATTGCAAGTGTTTCTTCTCAAAGAACCGTTTATCTTGCATTACGAATCTGCCCATTTTCTTTTTTAGAGAGGGCAACGGAAAACTACTCTATTATCTAATTGTAATAGATAGATAATACAACTGAAAAGTCATGATCACCTTCGTCTTGAAGAGACATGCCATTTAAAAAAGAAGAAAACTTAGCTGTTTTCTGTTGCCCCATTTTCATATTAACAATACGTTTATCAAAGATATATTGAAAGATTATGCCGTTTTCTATACGCAATTTACTCTCTTAGGTTTTTTAAATATTGCAGAGTAAGATGTTTAAATTGTTTTATCCAATTAGACTAGACTTTTGAGTGACAGTAAATATTTCGATGTTTATTCATATCACCGTGAGAATGTTGTGATTGGAATTGACTATTGTCGGTAAGTAAAATAAAAGTTTCATAGCAAAATAGAATCAAATGGACCAAGCAACATCAAATGAAATAACTTTAAAACTGTTGATAGATAAAGCAAAATAAGGAGAGATAAATGGTTAGAAGGTAAGGATAAAGATGTTGAAAAACTGTAGGTGGTTTAATAGCAAAACCTTGTTTTGTGAATTTCAACGTTAATTTTTTCACTGACAGGAAGGTGCAGAGATTTTTGGTTTTGTTTGTTTGTGTGTGTGTGTGTGTGTGTGTGTGTGTGTGTGTGTGTGTGTGTCTACTTATGTATTAATATATAATTGGTATTATACACTTTCACTAAGCTCATGATAAGTTTCCAGTATTACTTTTTTATGCAAAGTACTCATAAATATCAAAGGGGAAATAATAATAATTATATTGCTGAATGAAAGTGGCGACATTTTTTTACCATCATTTTATTTGTGTAAGCGTTGTATAAAATAGTCATGACAGGGATACAAGTTAAAATACACGTGATATCTTATATAAAAGCTGTTGTCTCATTTTTTTTTTTCATCACTTTCGTCATAGTAAAGAAATGAGAAAGTAAAGAAACTAAACACAAAATGAGTTCCATTATGTTTGTGTGTTCGCTAGAAATAAACATCTACTGATACTATTACTGATGCTGTCTTAGTTTCGTTGTGATAATGCTTTAAAATTATGAAAATTAGAAAAAATATGAATTGTAGAAAATCTACGGAAATTTTATTTTGTATGAGGCATGTATCTGAAAATAGTAATTGAGACCAACTTCAAGTTGTTTTCAGCATTTTGTTTTGTTTTCCTTATATGAGTAAAGAGAAAAATATAGATATGGAATAATAAGTCACCATTTATAGTAAAATAGTATATTAAATATTTACATGCAGTAGTTACTGAAGCGTGTCATAAAGGAGGTATCGCTTATTTGAGAACAGCAACTACTGCTCCGGGACAATATGTGAATTGTGCTGGACCATCTGTTGGTCTCTTCTGAAAAACCATAAATGGATTTAAAGACATATACATATTTTTAGTGTTCATCATACATAGGAAAATACTGAAAAGCAGAAACTTCGTCCTCATATCATAAAGAAATTCAATAAACTTTGCCATGTGGGATTTACTATAATACGGTTTAAAAGTAGCATCAGGGGATCTAGTTAGTGTGGAGTGGTTCATCATGATGCATGAGAGTATTGATCATTAATCTCCGAATATAAGAGAATCTCAAAAACCTCCTGAAAATACCAGCACATATAAAATGGGATGGATCGCAACAAAACAGTAAAGGTAACCAGATTCAAATTTATTAATAAACATTAATATGCAAAACATTATTAAATGTACTTAATTATTACTGAATACTGAAGAAGTCGAAGAGGAGATTGGCAAAAATGTAAATAAATATTTCTTTTAATTCCACACATTGCTCAGTTTCGTGTCTTTATCGCCATAATTTGTAGTTTCATATCTCGGCCGGTAATGTTTTTTTCTTCTTCCCTTCTGCTACTTTTGAACTTCGACTTGTAGTTTTTCTTCTTATCACTTAAAAAATTTAGCTCCTTTAGTTTTATTGAACTCAATGTCCTTGTTTATAGTCTTTTTAATGAGATAAAAAGTGTATAATAAACACCAGGCATAACAAATATGAAAACCAAAAACATCGATTAAAACGCAGCGATAAAAATGTAACAACCAAATATAAACACAAGTCTAAATAATAAATGCATAAGGAAAATACATTCAGAAACAATAAATCGTTTATTATTATTATTATTATTATTATTATTATTATTATTATACAACAACAATAACAATCATGGGCACCCGGTAAATGCCAAAGTCACTGAGAATATTAGTTTGTTAAGCATCACTCTTTTACAACTACTCCTTTTTAGTTGATGCTCTCTACTACTGCGTTGTGGTGCCGTGGATATCAGTTGAATTCCCCCACATTCACTTACGCGCAAATACCATTGGGAAAGGTATTAATCCGTCTCTTTCCTCCAGTTATGGGTTAAATAACAGGACACATTGGATTATATAGCCTTGGTTGGCAACCGATCTACCGCAGAAAGCAATGGCAACCTACTGCGAGATAATTATCTGCCCAGTCAGTCATGTCTCTTTCGAGACATGATCGCCCAAGCGTGTTTCACGTATGGCTCTTAACTGACTGACTCTCTACTACTAAGTTACTTTGGTCTTGTAGTAAGGTATCTATTAATACACTAGCAAATTAGTCTCTCGTGCCAGTATGCTAATTATATCTTTTTCTAAGAATATATTCCTTATTTCTGCTGATTTTAATCCCTGTTTCGCCGGTTCAGACAATAACCAGAAATTTATTTCTAACGTGTTTCGATTAGTTTAGTTTTATATTTTCTTTGTAATAATTTCCCCCTAAAGACGACTTGCTTATATTAGTGTATTAGTGCAATGTACAGGTATTTATTTAATGTCGATCAAAATAAACAATTGTCTCTTCATAATATGCATCTTTTTTTACAACACGAAATATTTCAGATCTTCTCTATTGCTTACTTATCTGTTCACTCAGTCTCTTATTGCATTTTTTTTTTCCTTTTGGACGTCTCAGTCGTTTATTTTACAGCTTGAAACAGTGTGTGTGTGCGCGCGTGCATGTAGACACGCAAGCCACCTGCCGTCATCTTTTCTACCTGTCAATAATATTATTACACACCGCCATCTTAAAAACGGTTTCCCTGTCGCTGTAAATAAGATCCCTGAATGATTACCCTGATGTTTTAAATGGATAATTTGCATAAAATAAATTACAAGGGAGGTGACTACGCCGCACTGATTCTTATCGATTATTATTATTTTTTTATCAAATTTTTTCTTTGTATTGGTTCGTTACTCATGGACTGAATGAACAGTTTTTCAAATTAGCATAAATATCAAGTTATTTGACAAAATACGCGTAGCCTGTCAATACGTGCTGGGTTAAATTTAAAACTGCTCTAAGATAAACCAACGTAATTATAAGTAGAAAAATCTTTTAAACTTTAAAAAAAAAATGTTTATGCCAAAACAAAGACTACCATGATTTAGTGCGAATAATAAATAGTCTTCATCACATTTTTCGTGCAAACCAAATGGTAATTTTGAAAATTGTACGCCGCTTAGAAAACTTAGTTGCATTATGGTCAGAGAAACAGACCAGAAATAGCAAGAGCTATTTCTCATTGCACACCAGTTTGATCCACATTAAAAATCAATAAGCTGTTGAAAGAGAGTAAGACTGATCTCTACATGTTTGAATCTGTAGACAGTAAGTCATTGACTAGCGGATATCACTTTGATACTGAAATAGGAAAATCCAAGGTTAACAGGTATTTGTTTTCGATAATTTCTTTATTGTAAATGAAACAAAAAGACTATGACTTGTGCCTTTACTGTATTATAATGCAAAAGTATTCTACAGCATCGTTCTCATTTTGTTGTTCTTGGCTTTTGGTAACAAGTAGAGATCGAGAGTCATTGTTATGAGCAGATTAGGCTGGATAGATAATAATACCGACATGGAGTAAATACTGACGCAGAACACTGAAATGAATGCAAATGGATAAGGAGAGACCGACCGAACAAAAAGCACTGATAGATTGACAGCGGGAAATAGATTCTATGGCAGTATCAAGTGCTAATATCCAATCAGTAAACCGGAATCTGTATTGAATTAAAAAGTGGACCCCCCCCACGCCACTATTTATTATATTTATTTCTGATATTACCTGTTTCGTTTTCGTCTTGTTTATCCTTTTCAATTCTCAAGCCCCAGATCGAATTACTTTCAATATTCATAGCTGCAAACTTTCCGTTTATATAAAAATGATATTCGACACTAAACTCACAATAAAAAAAAGGCTTACTGATTGTAACATCTGCATGAAAGGTGTTCGACGAGACCATGTGTCGAAATAAAAAAAAAAATGCTAACCAAATATATTCGATGATCTGTTATTTGAATGGAATGAAGTTCCCAACTATCATCAAAGTAAAATTACTTACTATTCAATTACTGAAGAATGGTTGAAAAGCACCAACCAAGATTAAAAATACTGTTGCTTGGGACTATTCTCGCTTTCGTCGCAATAGTTGAGTCTTCATACTTCGTCAAGGAGGTATTACTGTTAGTGTTATTACTCAAAATTATTTTTGAATTCCATGCAGGACACACAAAAAATAATTTGTCATTTTTATAATCATTATTTAAGATGTAGAGTATATTAAACGTCTAAAACTGTAAATAACTATTTGTTTTTCGATCGACATTAAAAAATTTCTTGATTTGTGCCTTAAAACACAATTACGTAAAATGATCTAATGCTGTTGTTTCTTTTCACATTTTGGAAATAGAATTATTAGACGGGCAAAAATAAATCTGATACTACGTTTTTGTTTACCCATGACAATGCATTTTTATTCCTTTATTTCGAAGATTAATAACTTTGATATTTGTATATTACTTGGCATAATTGTACCTACCAAATTACATTGTGTAAAAAAAAAAAAAGTTTCAATATGTTACATACTAGTAAGATATTAATCCTTTCATAATTTTGATAGGTATAATATTTCTGTGCCATTTTTCAACAAAACAAGAACCAAGACAAAATTTTCTTGAAAGTTTGAAATATTGCACCTCTAATATTTAACAAGTGGGTTTTTTGTCCACATCTTAAGCTTTGCAAAATATAAAAGGCGAAAAATGTTCAGAATATCAAGTGATTAAAAAAGAAAAAAAAAAGGATAAAATAGTCTTTCGAAAATCATAAATAATGGAATTTTCCCCTTTGCCGCCAAAATGTGTAAATAAACATGTCGGTATGAAATACTACAAAATCTTTTTTATTTCTTTTTATTATGATGATATTCTAAGCGCATCTTAGATGTGGCACGAGGATCTAACTCGCTACTTAGTTGTAAACAGTTTCTAGCGAGAACCATAACACCATGTTGAGGTGCTCTATTTATTTTTATTAAGAAATTATAAGAATTAGTCTTTGAAGATTTGCTAACTCCTAAATATCTTACAATTTCCAATATTGAGATCATTTTAAAAATATCTCCTTGTCTAAAACGCCTAGTGTATCTGTATATTTATTAAATTTCATTAATTTGTGAACAAGTCCTGAAATGTTTTTTTTAAACACAATTTCTTATTCACGTCTTTCTTTCACTGCCATTCCAGTCCTAACTCATATTCACAGATCCGAGCGACAAAGATTCAAAAGATATTTAATATCAATAGACAAACGTTCTAATCGAAATAACAAACAAAAATGTCAGTTTTTCTTTTTGTTTGTTTGTTTTGTTTTTTTTAACGAAAATAATATCCGTTAGAGAAGGAAACAAAGAAGTGACATATCATAAAGGTCAATGAATACTGGTGGATTTTATGTTGCAAATTTACTCTCAAACATATATTTAATTTTACTCTCAAACATATATTTAATTTTATAAAATTTCTAGAAATTAAATTTTGTGTCGCTTAATATTTAAAAGCAGAACTCCTAGGGGAAATGAAATCAACAATTTCGTATAACAGGAACACCAGTTACCGAAAGTCTGCTCTGAATCGTAAAACAAAAAAATGTAATAAAATCAAGACATTATTTAATTAGAAAAGCTTTTAATTACTTTTATGAATAATTTAAGGGAACTGTTGTCTTAAGAAAAAAAGATTTTCGATTAATAATTAATTTTTACAAGAATTAAAAAAAAATAATTAGGATAATTTATAAAGGTAAAAGTTCAATGTTTTAAATTTCTTCATTACTTTGTGTTGGTTAAGTGATACTGCTATTAAGTAAAAACTAATCATAAATCAAGACATTCAGTACAGTTTATCCAATACCAACATTTTAAAAAGAATTTTGATTATCTTTATGCGTGTATAAACGTGCTGATTTTTGTAAATATGGAAGTCCATAGACGACATTATCAGACAATAAAAGCAATAATTATAATAGATTTAAAGTACCTAAAATTCAATAATTCATTAGATTACGTACAGTGTTTTCCTTAATTTTAGATTACAGGGTAATAAAAGTGAAAAAGTAGTAAAAAGTTATATTAAAAAGGCGCTCACGTCATGTTCCTCAAGTAATTTTTACCAATAATCGAAAATTGAAAAGCTTAATACAAATAATTTAGCCAATGGGTTTTGAAAATAATTAAAACATCTTAATTGTGTGCGTGCTGATTACCTGTATTTTCGGGTGGCCGTACTTATATCATTAAAAGGTGTTTCAAAGGTTGCGCTTCATACGTGAAAGAAAAAACTATATAAACATTTTCAACATTCAACGGGCTTTGCAAATCATTCCTTCAAAATTTAAAGCAAGTTTTATATTTTAATTCTTAATTTCCTAATTTTGATTTAAAAAAAATTGTGAAATTCACAATTTGTTAAGGTATCTAAAAAGAATATGAAAAATAGATATTAAAAATAAAAATTAATAAATGCCATAACATTTTATAAATTATTGAGTTACCTCTGCCGTTATATAATTTCATTCTGTTATTAAATTGTAAAATCTTTTTAAAAGAAAGTTTTACATTATTTTAATTTTTATTTTTCATATAACATCTTCAAACGTAAGGCTATAAAGCCCAGCTAAGTAAAATTCTATAAAATATTGGATAGCTGCTAAAAATAGTGTCAAACTTTTAATTTTAATATATAGTTAAAATAAAAAAGAGAACGAAGCGTACGAATAAGATTATGTCAAATTCGTCTACCAAACTTAGCATTTTTTTTTTTTTTTGACGGCTACTGTCCGTCATGTCATTATATCGCCTTGTCAGAGGTGATAAATGACATAACCTCGATAACAAGGATACCGTAATTAAGAAACGCTTTTATAGTATATTTCAGGCAGTAAGTAATCTTGTTTCAAATCAGATTAAGGTAAATTTAAATTTGATAATTTGAATAAAATAATGTCAGCGAGGTATATTTTATTTTTGCAAGATTTTTTAAAACCGAGAATTGGCTTCTGTTTACAAAATGTGTCAATCGACGAAAAATGGCCGAAAAATTAAATCTTTTTAAAATAAAAAAAAGATTTAGGTTCCGATCAATATAATTTCGGTTTGAAAGTAATATTAAAAATTTTAGAAAATATTCTCCGTAATCTAATTTTAGAAATGTTGACTTTAAATTTACTATAGCCATCGCTCTCATTTTCTGGAAATATTGTGCATGGTAGCCCATATTTTCAAAAATTGACACGTTACATAATATTTTACATACGTAAAAAAATGAAAAATTATTTTAAAAATCTTTGTGCAAAATGATTTTTATTAAGCTTTTTAATTTTTGATTAGTAAAGATCGTTTTCCTTTAATAACAATATCAGCTGACCGGATGAAAGTAATGTAGAATTTTCAAAGATTTGGTATATATTATAAATTATTATAATTAAAATAAAAAAAGAAATGAAAACAATTCTTTTAAAAATTCATTATTTATCGAATTTTTAAAAAATTAGTTTCTTTAATGAATCGTATTTATAAAAGCAATTAAAATCGTTTCTAATTAAATAATGTTTAAATTTTATTGTATTTTTTATTTTATGATTCGAAGTAGATTCTCGGAAAATAAGTTATAGGTTGAAAAAAATAAATAGATGTATATTCTCCAAAAAGTCCTGCTTTTAATACAAAAATTTTCGGATGAAATTTTAATTTCTCGAAATTGATGAAATTAAGAATGTGTGAGGAGATACTATAAGTAAAATAAATTATATACATATATATATAATATCATATCTCCCCAAGCAAGGCATTTTACTGCCACTGTTTTGCAGGGGGTTACATAAGAGAAAAGTTATGAGAAAGGGTGACAGGTTATAGAGGGTGTCCGGAAGTGGGTAAGAGAAGGATGTGAATACTGATGAGAGTGGAGTGGTCAGAGAAAGAAGCGAGAGAGAGAGAGAGAGAGAGAGAAAGGAGATAACTATTGACTTTGCATTTAATTCTTGGAGATTGTAGCTGTCGGGAAAGTAAGTAAACGGAAGGGAATTCCACAGGCGGGAAGTGCGAGAAAAGAAGCTGTTGGAGTAGAATTTACGTCTACATTTTATTGGTTTCACAGTAAAAGAGTGGGACCTAGTTGCTAATCTTGTGGCTCGAGTAAATTCATATATAGGTGGCATCAGTGAGCTAAGTTCATCAGAGCAGAAGCCGTGAAAGTATTTGTAGAAGAGACACAGGGAAGCCGCATTGCGCCAGTGAGAATGTGACTGTATCTGAGCTGCTAAGTCGGGATCGATCACATTACAGATTCTCCGTTGGATTTTGTCAAGGACCCCTAGGTGGATAGCAGGAGCACCAGGCCAGATATGGCAGCAGTATTCAATGCACGGGCAGCTGGTAGATTTGTATATGTGCAGGATTGTTTCAGACGGGAAAAATTTCCTAGCCCTACACAGAGAACCGACTTTCTTAGCAGCGGATTTAGCCATGGATTCTATATAGTCATTCCGCTTGAGGTCTGTTGTGAGAGTTAACCCGAGAAGGTCTAGTGTTTTACTTTCAGGGAGACTAGCCTGATTCATGCTAATGGTGGGGCAGGAGCGATTGTCTGTGATGGTTAATAGATAGCAGATTCGTTTTAGAAGCATCAAAATTCAAGAGCCATTTCTTACCCCAGTTCGCCACGGATTGGAGGTCTTTTCAAGCTCGGCAGCGAGGTTTGCTTTGTCGGCCTCAGCAGATTTTTCATCGAGGCGAGAGTAAACCATAGTGTCCTCAGCGTATATGCCTACTTGGGATCTTATTACATCTGGGAGATCGTTAATGTAGATAAGGAAAAAGCATAGGACCTAGAATAGAACCTTGAGAGACACCAGCGTTCGTATGATAGTATTGGGAAGCATGTCCGTTCAGTACTACCTTCATTTGAAAGGAATGACTGGATAAGGTCAAACAACTGTCCAGTTATACCATAGCCTCGCAGCTTGCGTAGAAGGCCACCATGTCAGACTGTCAAACGCTTTGGAGATATCTAGGGCAATAGTTCGGTTTTTTGCCGTTGTTGTCGAGAGCCTGGTGTATATACTCAGTGATGGTTGTCAGTATATCAGCTGTAGACCTTGTGAAGCGGAAATCATACTGTTTGTCAGAGAAGAGTCTGTGAGCTGTGAGATGTTGAACGACCTCGGCGTTGATGATGACTTCGAACACTTTGCAATATATATATATATATATATATATATATATATATATATATATATTATATAGAGGTTGTTCCAACGAGAAAAATTGGTATAGGTGAAAAAAGTGCGAGAAGTCGTGAACGTTTTGTTTAAAGTGTAGAATTATTATTATTGTTATTATTACTATTATTATTATCATCATCTTTATCTTGTATACATTAAATGTTCATATGTGTCGCTACACGTCTTTCGAGTCAAAAATTGGCTCTTCACGCGAATAAATTTCTGACTTTACATATCGAGATCCGTTTGTCTTTCTGATGGCCGAGGACATAAAATTTTTCTTTAAAAAAACAAAAAATAATTTAATTTGTCATTAAGTCATGAAAGTTTCATTAAAATTCGATTATTTGATTTTTGCAAGAATTTCAAATCAATGTGTTTTTTACCGAAAAAAAATCGCCTAAATACTTAATCGTAAAATATTATGCCGACCGTTAACCAAAATTTTGAACGTGCCAGATAGGATTTTTAAAAATTAAAAGAAAATACTTTGGTCTTTCCTCTTAATAATAACAATTATTTTGACGATAAAGCTTTGTTTTTAAATTTGGCGCCTTTTTTCTCTTTCATGTTATATATATATTAGCGAAAAAGTGGAAGTACCTAAGTATATAAAATATTGAGATGTGATCTCTGCAAAAACTAACAAAAAACTCTAGATAGCATAAGTTATGAAGTGAACTACGCGTAATCGGTAGCTTGGAAGGATTGTTCTCGTACACATTTCTTTTAATTGTTTTTCAACAAGTCATAGTTGCTTATAATTTGTCACTCTTTAAACTTTGTCGGCTATATTGACTTTGTTGCTCTTTGTCGGTTGATACGTGAAGAACTTGTTTTCCACGAAATTATTTAGCGACAACAACATTGTGTCCAACCAAAAGCAGCAATGAAATGGATGAGTGATTCACCAGATTTGACTGCTTGGTTTACGATTAGAGTGAAACGGCCTTCAAGTTAGGCACGAATTTAACAATAAATAAATAAACTGGAAAATATGTCCTTTTCTTAAACTCAACGTTTAAAAGAAAATAAAAACAGTAAGCTTACTGATAGTGAAGATTTTGTGCTGTGAATGTTGTCTGTTATCGTGCGGATGGAAAAAAAAACCGTCTACCTTTACGCCTTGACTTCAAATATTTAAGCGGTTTAAAAGGTACTATACTGTGTGTAAGTAATGCACATGTTTATTTATTACCTTTCATGAAAGAGATGGTATTTCTTTACTTCACTATTAAAACTCCGGGATAGAAATAGGGAAATTAATTTAAATAGTGAAGAAAAACAAAATTATGCACTGTCAAATACTTAAAATTCCTACAATGTATTGGGGTTTATGCACAGGCTGTTGTCGAAATAATTTTTTTCCAGTGGAGTCTTAAGTGACTGTTACAATCTTTGTAAATAGTCATAAACATTCATATACTTAGAATACATATACTTTTATATATAAATATTTATATACTTAGAAAATCTACATTAAGTTCACCGAATAAATCGTCGGCGAATTTATTGTAGATTTTCTAGGTAAATAAATGTACCGAATTCTTCTACGAAACGAATTGGTACCTACACTCTTTTTCGATAACTTTAGGAATAAAGTTTTCTTGATACGTTTTAGTTTTAATTGAAAGCTAACTGAAATTTACTTTTTCCGGTAAGCAAAATACTCTGGTGTATTTCAAACAGAAATTATATTGATTGGAATCTAAAATTGCGATTTTTTGTTTAATTTTTTAAAAATTTTAGGCTATTTTTGAGCTATCGACACATTTGCAAACGAAAGTTAATTCTCGCTTTTAAAATTTTTTTCAAACCCCATACCCAGCCGAGGATGCAGAGTTGTAATTTGGTTCAACCTCTATTCAATCTAAAACTTAAGTCCAAGAGATCGTCAAATGATTATTTAATTTTCTGGGCAGACATTTTCCAAAATATTCAGAATTGACCTAAGTATTTAACAGAAACACCGTTAAACTTAGTTATAGCTGTACTAATAATCTACAGAACATAGTTAAAGGCCATAATACTACGAATATGAAGTCTGAAAGAATGAGTAGAAGTGATAGAGGGGAAGAAGAGACCATAACAAAATGTAACTAAAGGAGTAAAGATAATTGTCCGTTGATTGGATAATGTTGTACTAAGTGTATTGTATATACTATGGAGGTGCATGACAGTATTAGTAACTTTAAGAAGGTTTACATTGATAGCACCGATGGGTTTTTAAAAAATCGGTTCTATAATCATTCTTCGTCGTTCAGGCTGGAGAAGCATAAGTACGATACTAAGCTTGTTGACTGTGTGTGGAGGTTTAAAGAAAGATATCATCGAATCCCCGATGTAAGGTGTAAAATTTTGAGGGAGGTTGATAATTGAAGAAGTCGTACGTAGTCACTGTTTGCAAACTGTCAGGAAGAAAAGTTGGCGATCGCAACCTTCATGGACATGAGTGTTCAGTTAAATGAGAGATCTGAGGTTTTAACCAAATGCAGGTACCTAAAAAAGACCTCTTTGGTTGTTACGAACACAGATAAACTTTGTTCCTGATTTTTTTCCTCCTACTCCGGTGGTTTTCGCCTCTCCCTCCCCCTACTAGTACTCTTCCTCTGCTTGTGGTCTCGTGTATGGAGTGGGATTTTTGCTGTTTTCCCACGTAGTACCTGACAATACCTAACGGTTGAAACCCGAGTAGCATAGAATATTTATTTTGTAAAACATATACAAAAATGTGGCACATGGCCAAAAAGGTGGGAGTAGAGGGTGATCTTCGTTAACTATTCTATACCTAGCTAATCACATTCATGATCCAATCACTCTTAACAATTTTTCCATTTACCACAAAACTCATCCTTCACTTTACAATCCTACATATACCATAATACCACATCGCCCGGTTCACACTCCACCCACATCTATTAAACAGGTGAAGAGGCCCATCTCTTGTTCCCTGTTTAGGATGTGGTTTCCGGCTTTCTCCTTTCCATTCTTTTTAGCCTTACGTAGCCCCCTGCGCATCAGTGGTGTTATCGCCTTGCTTGGGGTGATATGATTAAAAAAAAAAAAATTCACAGGGGAACCTAAAAATCGGGGGTAACAAACTCATGGGATAAAAAATTATTTATATACAATAATTTTCTATAAAATATATATAACATTATAATGATATAAAAATGAGCAGGGGAGGGGATGAATAACCCCAAAAGTATAACAAAATATTCAAACAAAATAAACAGATGTTAGTAAGACCCCTCCACCCCACAAAATCCAGAGTGGCTGCTGTATTTCGCCAAACGGTGAAATCAAGTAGCACACTCGCTAAAGGAGAGGGGAGGGATAAAATAAATAATGGAATGGAAAAAGACTGACCAAGTTAAGATGAAAAAGTGGAGTCGAAAAAAAAAACTGGAGATGTTGGGAATCTCGACTTGGATCATAACAAAAGAGAAAGCTGGGAACAGGCTAGGAACAACATTCATTCACATTAACCAGGTACACAAAAGAAACTAACTTAACCAGGAGAGGGTTTGCAGAAAACCGCCCCGTTGTGCCGTAAGGGACTTAAAAAAAATCAAGACCGGACCAGACTTACTACAGTTACCCACCTTTTGCTGAAATCTGTCGATATCAAACGCTTTCTATGCTCAAAGAATCTAATCAGGTGCTGATAAGAATAGCGTTCATATCACATGATTCCCTCCTTTCGCGTCGTCTATATCACCAATCGAGCCACGGCCAGCAACGTGAAAATACCATCCGTTTCTCCCCAGAATACGGGGGCGACACATTATCACACGCGTACGCGAACTCAATGGACACGAGTCGATCGGAAGCGATACGAGCCGTCAACTCACTGACATAGTCCCAAAAAGGGCGCACCTGAGGACAATGGTAGAAAGCGTACGCAGCCATTTCTTCTAAACCAAGTTCACATCGATGATAGTCGGGCAAATCCGCCCCGCCCTATCTGAAGGCCACATCATTGAGAGATAGCCCGTTCCGAATCAATCGCCAGGTAAAGGAAAACTCAGAGTTGCTGAGATAATTCGCTGCTGGCGCCCAAGACCAAAAGGAGCACGATTTAACAGAACGCTCCTGTCCATGAAGGTTTCGAAAGCCAACTTTTCTTCCTGACACAGTCTGCAACAGTGACTACGTACGACTTCTGCAATAATCAAACCGAGCCGATCACGTAGAGGGTAATTTCATTGCGACCCCCTTCACTAATGCACAAGTTCCTCCGAGACCAAAAAAAGTCAGTGGACGGAAGAATGACCCTCAAAGCGTCCCTAGTAGAAAATTCGATTGATTTCGAGGCCTACGACGTCGCTCAGCCTTCGAAATGGGAGGAGTGATAGTAAGGCTAGGGAAGATGTCCCTGACACTCCCCGCCAAAATCGAATCCTCTGTCAAGACACGGCCTAAGAAAGCCAACCTCGATGACTCACCAGATGTGGCATTCCAAGCTCCCCTTGACACGGATGTTTGCAAAAGCATCAAGAGGGTGAACAACAAACGCTCGATCGGCATCCGATGGTCATCACAAAGAGGGAGTACGGATAACCAGTAAAGAATGATGGGTAAGACGTATGTAACACACGCCTCAGCCATAGATAGATATATAGTTGATTTTCTAAGTACCGCTTAGATGTGGCACAAGGCCGAAAGTATGGGGTCTCCAGTGAGAATCGAACTCGCTACTCACTTGTAATAAGTTCTAGCAAGACAAGCTTGCTCACCATTACACCACGTCCAGGTACCCAAACCCGGGTAGCATAGTTTATTAACAATTTTTATATATATATATATATATATATATATATATATATATATATATATATATATATATATATATATATATATATATATATATATATATATATATATATATATATATATATAGTCATCACGGTTAGACTCCGATTGCTCCTTAACCCAGGCTCGAAACCCGACCGGATTGGCGTCAGTCGGCGACTCTAAACTTTAGATACATATTTACAGAAGCGTGTATATATTTTCCTAAACACCATACCAGTGAAGAGCGCGAACGCTCTAAAATGGCTTTTGATATTAGGCTTGGCACGCATAGATACACACGGTACATAAGTTCAAAACTTTGAGGAAAAAGAGATTTATTCTACACAATAGATATTTATTTTCAGCATAATCTCTTTCTTTGTCAATATCTTTAATTCACTGGCGAATATTGAATATTAATTATGCAAATGGACATTATAGTGTGGACATTTCATATCAAAATTTAAGTAACTCGAATCACGCTGCTGATACGTTGATCCACTTACATAATTCAAATTTCAAGTTCGTTGATAGACGTTAATCATTTTTTTACTCTCTTCTGAGTAGTTAAGATAGTTCAGGGAAAGTTGGTTGCCCCTCTAGTTATTTATTTCTTTTTTTCTGTCTACCATTGTAGCTTGCCATTGATAAAGTAATGTCCAAGATAAATGATAACGAAACAGTCTACAGGAAAATTTGATTTAATACTTTTTACTTAAAGCTATTAGAGCGAATATAATATTGGAAATCTCAGTTGAATTTTGTTTCTTAATTAACTCGCACACACCTAGTCACAATGCTATGTCAAAAAGAGATATATAAGAGGGCGAAAAAGGTGAAAGATAAATTCTAATGAAATGATCGATATGATTGTCTGTTAATAGATGTATAATTACTCTTGGCAAGTATTTGTCAATTTTTATTGCTTGATATATAAATTCCTTAAGATGGAAATTTTCATTTCAAAGATGAGGTTTTCTTATTACCTCATTTTTAAATTGTATGTGTACAAGTTATTCCTGAAAAACAAATGCCTTTCATTCTTACGGCTGTACTTCAGTTGGAACTTCCCCTTTACAACAGAATGTATAAAAAGCAATACTTGTTTCCCTGACACGCTTATACGCAATCCATCTTCGTAAAAACTTGCTCTAAGACGTCCGTACTCCTGTATTTGACATTTTCATATGCAGGTGATTCTTTACATTTTTTCTACAACTTTCATTTTTTTTTCTTTGGTTCAAGAAGTCTTTATTCTTTTTATGTCATGATAAATGTCGGTGTAGTAGCAAATAACTTATAATCATGTTGAATTTCACAACCCTGTCTGTGTTAACTTCTTGCTCTTCTAAAGCTACTCTTCCTGTTTAAGTTGATAAGTCTTCGCTGTAAATTTCTTAAGATCAGGAGTGTTCAAAACTGTTCCCATTTTACGTAGTGCTTATTCATTCGTATCAACAGATCACTCAATATCCGCGAATTTGAAAATTGAATTTGCTCATCTTCGTGCATTATATTTAACAGAATATATTGAAAGTAATACTTAACATGCTTGTTTTGCAATACTTTGCACATAAGTTCGATTCTCACTGTGTATGTGTGAGTGTAAGGGCAGGTGACTACTGTTGTGAATTTATGATAAAATGAGTAAATACCAATGCGTTATTATTTATACATAACGTGAAACTTGAGAAAGAAGCTTTCACAGATTGAGTTTTTCGCTTCATATCGTGTCTTTCTCCACCAGTGTCGTTGGTAGAATAAATAATCATGGGGTATATTACTTTACAGTTTACTAAACAAGCTTAGCTTAATCTTGCACAGTCAAAGTAGAAGTGGTGCGTGTCCCGCCAAACATTTGGAATCATAGCTTTTATATAGACCACAGGCACCAATAGGAAATATGTTAGTACAAAAAGATGGAAACAATTCGCAATATACCGTGGATGTAAACGCATTTTGTTTTATTGATTTCTGCATATCTTTTTTGCTTAACCCTTTGTTGCATATTGGTTACAATTGTAACTAATATGCAACAAAGGTTAGAGAAAGGTTACAATTGTAACCAATATGCAACAAAGGCTTAAATACTGTTTTTCATTCTTATATTCATATTCATCTTTTTTAATGGTGGATCATACGTTTTCTATTGGACTAATATCTGGAGAAGCTTGAAGCCATTCCATTAATTTAGTGTCTTTGAAACCTTTTTTGTCCATTAACGCAAATGTCAGATTTGCACACTGTAGAATCACTATCTTACATGAATCTACTAATTACATTGAAGTTTCTTGGTTATGCGACCTTAGAGTAATCCTCTGCATTTATTTTAATACCATAATCAATTTTGAAGGAACCTGTAATTTTACTACCTGCAATACTTGCCCAAATCCTTACTTCTTCATTGAAGTGGTATTGGCTGACGAATTGCAGGAAGCACCTAAAAAGCTATTCAAACCATCAGGTCCATCTAATGTAGCCCTAAATTCATCACTAAAAATTACTGTTGAGAAATCAACTTGCATGTACCTTCACTGAACTTACACCTTTCCTTTCAGAATGTTTGGATAAAGGTGGTGGTTTGATTACTTTAATGTCTTTAGCCAATTGTTCTTCATATTGTACATATTTCTTTCTGTTTAGATTTATATATAATACCAGCTTCAAATATTTTTTGTTCAATTCACTTTCCTTGCTTGTTAACCTTTTATTTTTTCAGGTTTTTTCTTGACATTCTTAAACCATTTTTCTTGTTATTCTATGTCTGATTTCTGTTCAACTGTTTTTAAATTTCCAAAATTGTCTTTCCGTTGTTATATAACTTGGAAAACAACGATGACGATCGTCTTGACAGACAACAACGGTGGCACAGGTGTTGAGTAAGATGGTAGCCAGAGAGATCACGCACATACGAAGGAGCTGTCGGGGAGTCGTTAGCCAGTCTCTGCTTCTTCAGCCAGCGAGGATCTCTCTTCTCTTCTTCTGTCTTCGGCCAGAAACCTCAGACTTATATAATCCTAAATTCCTACGCATTTTTGCTTTTTTGAGTTGTAGCTTAAACGACATCCTTTAACGGCCAGATACATCTGTCAGCTATCTTCACTGGCTATCGCCTTTCAAGCCAGTTATCGCCTGTGTTTTTTGCCTTTGATGTCGCACCATGTCGCCACCATCCACGGCCGTGTATTTTTTGTCAATCATATCTTTGTCGGCTATCATCTATGTTTTTGCTTTTGGTGTTGAACCACTACGACACCATTTATGACAGGATATTTTGTCAATTACATTTTTGCTGGTCAAGGTAATATATTACACCGTCACAAACTTTATAGTGTCTTGTTTCTTTGTTTTCATAGGTTATATCCAGCAACTCATGGCAACCTTTGTGTGTCTGAAATTAGATATATAATTTCACACACACACACACACACATTATATATATACTGGCGTACAAAAGTTTTGAGCCAACTAAATAGAATTATTATGCACCTTTATTCTATTAGGGGATAAAGATTGTTTAGCAGTTTGCTTTTACCAATATTTTACCAAGTTGCGTTTGCGTAGGTGCCGTGTAACAGAAGATTGAAGCTTGAAAAAGGTAATACAAAACTACGGAGCTAATGAAAGATCTGAGATAATAAAATTCATGATTATATGCAACTTTTTAAGTAGGAATTGTTCTATCTTACAAATGAATGTGAGGTGTTTTGTCAGATCATTTTAGTTGAACATTCCTTTACCTTTTGGCACTAAAATCATGGCTAAATTTTTTGCTGCAACATAGCTAAAATTTGTAACTTTGAAGTTGAAGAAGACTCATCAAGAGATAACCAAGCGACTGAAAATTTCCAGAAACAGTTTACAAATCATTCAAAAAACGTTTTCCTACTATTAAAGTGTTTTAAGTACAAATAAAACCGAAAGACTACCAAACGCAGATAGGAGAGATGAAAAAATATTGTGTGAGTTTTAGTAGGTAATCCAGAACAAGTGAGGAGTTGAATTCAGTGTTAACAGTGATGTTTCAGTTGATACAATACGCAGAATATTACGGAAAAAAACTTGAACAGGCGTATAGCAACAAAAGAAACATCATTAACCAAAAAAACATCAGAATAGAGAATTGAATTGGTCAAAAGAACATCTTGCATGGGACTCTGGAAAGTGACAAAAGGTCATTTTTAGTGATGAATGTAAAATAGTTACATTTTAATGCAAGAGAATATGTCAGAAAATAAGTGTGAGAAAGAAACAGTGTAAGAGACACCACTATAGTCTGACTATAAAAGTTGGTAATGAACACGTGATATGGTGGGTTTGCATAAAAAACGATGGCAGAAGAAAACTGTTAAAAGTTGATGAAAACCTAAACAGCAAAAACTTGTTTACTATGATTTAATCCTCTTCAAGACTACGAAGGTGGAGAAATTTTTTTTTCCACTGAACCGTGCTCTTTGCCACACTAAGGTTTCTTGAAAATGAAGATGTTCAACTTTTGGAAAACTGTCCATGATAAGGTGATGATCTCAATATAATTGATTTATTGTGGTGGGAACCGAAGAAACAAGTGTTCTAACAAAAACTACACAATCTTCAACCGCTTTGAGATTACTGTCAAGAGAAATGGGGGAAATTTTTGTGAGAAAATCTGGACCTTTTTCCAGGAAATTCCACATCAAATCGGGGCAATTATTCGAGCCAAAGGCAGTAACATTAATTACCAACTCTATACTTTGACGTTTTGTACTTTCTGTAATAGTAACGATCACTTTTTGCAAAAACTTTTTTTAACTTCAGAAAAGAGCTGAAAAGTGAAAATGTTTCTGGTGACCCAGCGTTGTGGCATGGCCATTTTTCAGCATCACTATACAACATTAATGAAAATGCCATAACTTATTTTCTGTCCCATGGCCCGCAAAGATCATAAAATACACTGAAGAAAGCATACTGCTAATCATTCTCGATTTGGGGGTAAAATTAACAAAATGTAATTAATTTACAAGGTGGCCCAAAAGTTTGGCAAGCCAGTATATATATATATACACGCCATTGATGTTTTAGTATATATATACTAAATTTACTTAATTTAGTTTACAGTAAGACCACAACGGTAACCAGTGTATCTGAAACTCACCACGATCGTAGTAGCTCGCAAGACTATCTTGCCAATCAGTGTTCTACAACGAAGCGTACATGTAACACATCACTCAATAAATCCCGGGCCTAACTAATAAAACAACAACTTTTAGGTAAAAACTTTATTCCTCAACATAGTCTCCTTCTAGTGTGATACATTGATTCCAACGTTTCTCTCAATTCGATACCTTTTTTGTAGAACGATTTGTCTTTGGCATCAAAATGCACTTCAGTTTCCGATATCGTTTCTTCATTGGAGCCAAATTTCTTTCCTTGGAACATTCTTCTGGGGTTTGCAAACAGCCATAGCTGGAGAATAGGGTGGATACGGAAGCAATTCAAAGTGCATTTCATGTAGTTTTACCATCGTCGCGATTGTCTTGTGACACGGTGCGTTGTTTTGGTGAAAGATCACTTTTTTTCATCTTTATTGTGGCCGTTTTTGGCAATCTTTTCCTTCAAACGCACCGATAATGCTATATAATGTTCGCTAATGTTGGTTCTTCCTTTCTCAAGTTAATCGATGAACGAAATACCTTGCGCATCCCAAAATACGGAGGCCAAAACCTTGCCTGCTGATGTTTACATCTTTGATCGCTTTGGATGGCTTTCACCTGCTGCTGTCCACTCAGATGACTGCCGATTTGACTCTGGAGTAAAGTGGATCCATGTTTCATTCATTGTCACATAGTTACGCAAAAACGTTTTCTTGTTGCGTTGAAACAGTTGCAAACATCGCTCTAAATCGTCGACACGTTGTTGTTTTTGATCGACTTTGAGTAAACGCGGCACTCACTTTGAACACAGCTTTCTCATTGATAAATGTTCATGCAAAATGGTGGATACTCTGCCTTCTGGTATGTTCATTTTCTCTGCTATTTCACGCAACCTCAATTTATGATTGGCCAAAACGAATTAGTAGATTTTTTTGGTGTTTTCCTGTACAACTGCCTATTTTAGCCGGCCTGAACGTTCAACATTATTCGTGGCTGTACGATTGCGTTTAAAGTCAGAATACCACCGCTTAACCGTTGTTTCTAACGGAGCAGAGTCCGAATAACATATGAAGCCATTGCTTTGCTTGAACAGTATTTTTTTTTCATCAAAAAGCAATGCTTTATAAGCACACGAAATTCAGATTTTTCCTTTGTTTTGAAAATTTGCAACCGTAGCTTCACTTAAATAACTGTAATTTGTAAACTAATAATCCGATTGGCTCCAAACTTTGTCACGTGTCATTTGAAGGTTAGTACTTCATAAAAATCATATGGAATTTTTATTGGTGGTGACATCTATATACCCGGCCCGGAACTTATTGAGTGATGTGTTAAGCTCAGCTTAGGTTTGATTCAGGGCTGGATCATTTATCGAAAATTGCTATTAATGATCTATCACACAAGAATGAATAACGTATTTTTGAGCAGCAAGAATTCAAACGTTTTATTAAAATCAAGTGACAAGTTCCATTTATTTTTCAGATATGTATTATTGCATATCTGGATGAAATTTATGGAGAAACTATGTGTATACACACACACACACACACACAAATATATATATATATATATATATATATATATATATATATATATATATATATATTAACGAAACTTGGTTATAAGCAACCGACAATTTGTAATGAATTATTTTGAACATTATTTTTACCGATACTCGTATTTAAGTAGATATTCTGTTTTTAATTAAACAGTATTTTATATTTTTATATCTACCGGCCTGATTATTTTACGATAAATGTTTATTACGAAAATGTGTGCTATCCAGCAGGATTCGAACCTGCGACCCCTATTTACATAAGGGAAGCTACCATTTGATCTGGTACTGTCTTAACCACTCGACCATGAATAGCCTCTTGATCAGACGAGGTTTTTATCATGCTTATATAACACAATTTTCGATTTACCGTAAATAAACCATATCTGCTCTGAAATGTATCGTAATGTCAACAAATGTAAACATGTTACGGAAATTAACGAATTTTAACGAAACTTGGTTATAAGCAACCGACAATTTGTAATGAATTATTTTAAACATTATTTTTACCGATACTCGTATTTAAGTAGATATTCTGTTTTTAATTAAACAGTATTTTATATTTTTATATCTACCAGCCTGATTATTTTACGATAAATTTATCTACCGGTCTGATTATTTTACGATAAATTTCTTGTTTTTTTTTTGTTTTTTTTTTACGAAAATGTGTGCTATCCAGCAGGATTCGAACCTGCGACCCCTATTTACATGTTTACATTTGTTGACATTACGATACATTTCAGAGCAGATATGGTTTGTTTACGGTAGATCGAAAATTGTGTTATATAAGCATGATAAAAACCTCGTCTGATCAAGAGGCTATTCATGGTCGAGTGGTTAAGACAGTACCAGATCAAATGGTAGCTTCCCTTATGTAAATAGGGGTCGCAGGTTCGAATCCAGCTGGATAGCACACATTTTCGTAATAACATTTATCGTAAAATAATCAGGCCGGTAGATATAAAAATATAAAATACTGTTTAATTAAAAACAGAATATCTACTTAAATACGAGTATCGGTAAAAATAATTCATTTTATATATATATATATATATATATATATATATATATATATATATATATATATATATAATAAAAAATGTGAGAGGCCGTGAACGTTTTCTTTAAAGTGTATAATTATTGTTGTTGTTATTATACATGTTATGATACATTAAAGGTCCCTGATGGTATTTGTGACGCTACACGTGTTTCGAGTCTAAGATTGACTCTCTTCAGGTGAATAAATTTGTGGCTTTACGTATCGAGTTCCTTTTGTTTCTGATGGCCAAATTGTTGTTTTATAAATAAGTAGAAAAAATAAGAAAATAAATAAAATCAGTAAAATAAAATAAAATAAGATAAAATAAATCAAATGTTGGCATGTTGAATAGTGTGTGGTTCCTCACAACTGCACGTGTATATATGGATAAACAGAGATATAAAGATATGAATGAATCAAGCGCTTACCCTAATTTGAAATGATTTTGGTCTGGGGTTACCTTTTTTGTACGTTAAAATTATTTTCTAGCCACCTTTGCTTATCTGTAATCATTTCATCGGTCAGTTGGTTGTTTTTAATGCTTTGACGGTGTTTTGAATTTGGTGGGGGGGCTTTTTTTTATTTCGTCTTTGTTTTAGAATTGTTTTTTATGGGTCACCTGTTTTTTATTGTTTGGGGTTATCTTTTGAATTTGGTGTGTGTGTATGTGTGTGTGTGTGTATGTATGTGTATGTCTAAGTTTTTCGGTGTGTGTGTTTTTCATGTCGTTTTGTTGAGCGAAGGCTTGTATTTTTTATAAATCTTTCTTCCTGCATTATTAATATTTCGTAATCTGTATTTTGATAAATAGGTATAACTTTGAATTTACCATCACTACATTCATGCAAATGTTGGGAAACATATAATTTCCTGTTATATGATAATCGTATATTGCTTTTATGAAGGGATATTCTATTGTTCAAGCATTGTGTCGCTCCCACGTATATCTTTACGCATTTTAGAGCGTAAACTACATTTTTTGAGTTGCAGCTCAGATCCCATTTTATTTCGAATGTAGTTGCGTTTTCGAAGTGGAAGTGTTTTCCTTCTATTATTATGTTGCATACTCCACATCTTTTTTTGTTGCATTTTGTGACCCCCTGTGTTGTGTGTTGTTGTTCGAATTTCGATGAGGTTAGGATGTCTGTTAATTATTTTGGTTGTCTTCAAGATTTCTTTTATTCTTTCATTATTGTTGAGTAATTCCATGTCGGTTTTGATCTTTGTGAATAATTCTGAATTGTTTTTCTTGTGAGTGGAAACGTATGCTAGAATTCTTTTCCGTGCTTTTCTTGTTTTGTTTTTTTTTGTTGTTTTTTTTTTGATTCCGGATGAATTCTAATGATATTTTTTCTGCTAGTTGGAAACCCTTGTTTATTAGTGAGGTGGGGTATCCTCTTATTTGTAATGTTTTTCGTAGTTCATCTATTTTACGGGGGGTTTTGTCAATTACTACTGTTCAAAATTCGTCGTGCTAGGGAATAGGGATGGATTTTAAACAGCTTTTTGGATGGTGACTCTTGAAGTGGAGGTATTGTTAGGTTTTTGTAGGTTTGTGGTAAATGTCTGTGATGATGTGATTGCTTTCGTTTTTTATGAGTATGTCTAGAAATGGTAATTCTTTATAACTATACTAGCAGTATAGCCTGGCGTTGCTCGGGTGTAATGAAAGCTTTAAAACTAATCCATGATCTTGAAGCTCAGATTCTGCCTAAAGAATACTTGTGTGAAGTTTGATGAGAATCGGATAAAAATTGTGGATTTGTATAAAGGACATACAGACAGACACACACACAAACATCTTGCTTTATATATATATATATATATATATATATATATATATATATATATATATTATCGATTTTCTGCACTATTGTAAGAACTGCAACCTTGAAACTTCTGAATATCGTTTGTCTATGAGTGTATCAAAGTTGATTAAAATCGGACCACTCCTTCTATAACCCGATTTTTTCGATTTTCGATATTTATCGGGGGTTCCTCGACACAAAACCTAGCCAAGAACACTCGCAGACGCTTATAGTATAACTGTGTAAATTTTCAAGAAAATCGGTTCAGCCGTTTCGGAGTATATAGGTAGCGGATACACACACACACACACACACACACAAAGTTTCATTTATAAATAAATTTAGATAGATTAGATTCTAGCGTGAACTTGATTTTGGTGTGCAAGTGTTGTAGTATATTGTGTAGTTTGTTTATGCCTCCCCATGTTGATTTCCAAAAGATAAAACAGTCATCTAGGAATCTCTTCCATGATTTCGTGAATTTTGTTTTTATGTTTTCCCCATATTTATGACCTATTTGGTTGTATAGGTTTTCTTCTAGATATGCTAGGGTGAGTGTTGCATATGTCAGTGCCATTTTTGTTCCCATCGCGGTACCTGTTGTTTGTATATAATTTTTGTTGTTAAACTGGAAAGAATTGTTGTGTAAAATTAAGTCCATACTTTTAAAATAAATTCTTTTTGTGAAGCGTGTGAGGAGTATTTCTGGGTGTTTTTCTATCCAAAATATAATGGCTTGTTTTCCTAGTTTATGGGGTATGTTGCTGTACAGGCTGTTTACGTCAAAAGTCACTATGAGTGTATCTGGGTCTACTTTTTGTGGCATGAAGCTTAGGAAATGTATGCTGTCTCTGATGCAACTTTTTATTTTTGTGGTGTATGGTTGTAATATTTTATCAATTAAACTGCTCAGTCTGCTTGTAGGGAGGGCTGGTCCTGCTTCAATTGGTTTAAATTTAAGGTCACTAGGGTTTGGAATGTGAATGTATTCCGATTTTTGTTCTTAGATAGGTGCTTTAATTGTCTTTGATTTATGTATCTTTGGAAGTCCGTAAAAATTACTGGTTTTTGAAGTAAAGTCTGTGAGAAAATCTTTTTCTTTCATCGTTAATATTCTACTGTGTGTAAGGCAGAGTTTTTTTTATTTTTGATGTTATGTTTTAATCTCTATTCTGGTTGATTTTTTTGTAGTTATTTTCGTCTCCTAGCATATCTTGAATATTTGTTTTGTAATAAGTTTTATTCATAATGACTACAGCACCACCTTTGTCTGCTTCCTTTATTATTATATCATTGTTCTTACGGATGTTTTCTAGTGCTAGTCTTTGCTTGTGGGTGAGATTTCTATGGGTGTTGTGTTTGTTTTGAAAGCCTGTATCCAAGATTTTTTCAAAGAATATGTTTATTTCATTTTAATTGTGTTTGTTAGGCAATAATTAGATTTATTTTTTACTCTTGAGTTATCGGTAGTGTTGTTACTGTTGTGTAATGTTTCAAGAAGTCTACATTTCCGTTCGAATGCTTTAAGATCTTTTTTTAGGTCTGTAATATTCTTTTGGTGGGTGGGACAGAATTTTAGACCTAATTTTAGAAGGTTTATTTCTTCTTCTTTTAAAGGGTATGAAGAAAGGTTAATGAGAATGGGTTTTGTATTTTTTAGATTTTTAAATTGGTCTTTTCTTTCTGATCGGATATTCTAAAAAATGTTTATTAATTAGTGAACTTTTGCGTAGTAGGTGTTTGGGTTGAAGAATGTGGTTTTTGTATGTCTGGGTGGTCTTTGGTGGGTGAGTGTATTTCTGTACAGGGACTTGTTGTAGTGTTGTACATTCGGTGTTTTGGGGAATGTTTTTTGTAGTTTTGTCTGTGTTATGAGATAGCGGCCCTTTACGTGTGTTCGTTGATGTTTGGCCTGGTATGGGTAGATGTGTAGGTATGTGAATATTATAATTTTTGTTATGAAATAATTGTTTATTGTGTGGATTTGTTATTATGTGGTTCGGTGTGATTTTGTGAGTGTACCTGATGTTTGGATGTGTTTGTGTGTTATAATAATGATGTGGTCTGAAATGTTTACGTCTATTTTGTTACTCATATGGGTTTCCTGGGTATGTGTTTTGTCCAGGGTTTTTTTTCTTTATAATGCCCTGTTTGGTGTGTCTTGTGTTTTTATTGTCCGATTCTTCCTGATATATATATATATATATATATATATATATATATATATAAACTGGGGCATATACGTTTCTGTGTGTGCGCGCGCATTTCACCTTTTGATGTCTGCTTATTTCGAATCCATTTACCCATCTGTTTACTCTTGTATCATTTTTATAGACATGTACACGAGTGTATGACAGTAGCTATCTTTTTTTCTATTATTCTAATGATTCGCCCTTCCTAAACAGACCAAAAAGAAAATATTGTAAGCATCATCGGTTGTGGCGAAATATTCCCTAAAGTTAGAAGGACAACATTTAGTGCTGGAGGCCTTGTGTTTTAAGTCTGTATGAACGACGCCATTTAACCGTTTGCAAAGACTAAGAGATTATTCGCCCCCTTTGGACGATTAGCAGACGGCAAATCGATAGAAAACAACCAGTTGCGATAGTGAAAGAAATGAAAGTGAAGAAAAAACAAAGATGTGATGGAGAGATGATCTGAAAAGGAAAATAGAGATATCAAAATGAATGTTTTTCATAGATTAGCTTTCATTGTCGGTAATACAAAATGGAAAAGAAAAATAATAGGAGGTGGTTGGTTTGAAGGAGAGAGTAAAGAAAGAGCATTGAGATAAGAGAATAAAAAGGAGCCTTATGTGAAGAGGAAAATGGATAGTGAAAGAAAAAATAGGATGAAAAGGGGGAAAGAGAAAGATTAAGTTTAAGAAAGGTAAACAAAGAAAGAGAAAAGTGATCATCTCCTTGTAGAACAGTGGCTTTTGTCTTGCAGGCTATTGTTTGTCGTACATTAGATTCTCATAGGGTATCACGCATTTATGGTTTTGTAATGTACGATTTAAAAGAAAATTAAAGAAACTAAAGAAAACAAGAATCGCATAACAAGCATGTTTAAGCAATGTCAAGCAGACATTTATAGTCTTTGAGCTCAATCATGAAGCTAGTAATGTTATTTTTACTTGATAGGAAATTTTTTAAAAAACGTTCCCGTTTCTAATTAGAAAAAAAAAAACAAAGGTTTAGATTTAGAAACTCTGGTCTGCTGTGAGGGTCAAGATTTTTGAAAGAGCTTAAATTTTGCATTTAATTCATTTAGATTTGTTTGGGGGATTTTCAACGCCAAATATTAATTCAGCACCTCAAAAGACAAAAATAATGATCTCTATCATTATTTTCTGGTAAAAACAAAGTTATGTCAAAAATTGATATTTGGTTCCCAGCATATGGGACCAAAAGGGTATAATGCCCAATTTAAGGTACGAAATATGTTGAGTATATTTTACACAGCTTCCCTAGAACAATTTTCTTACATTTTGAAGATTGAAATTTTTTTTAATATGTGGGAACTTCTGCTAAAAAGGGAGAAAAAAATTGTCGCGGACATTTTTTGCTGGCGTTATTCGAAGTTTGGGGAGGAGAGTCAAAGACATAAAAGCAAGCAAATATATTGTGTTAATTTGACTAGATTTTGTGTTGTAAGACACCCAAGTCTAGTTGATATTGGTGATTCTTGAAAACGAATGGTAAACTTTTCTGTAACTTATTACATTCATTTAACAAGATTCCAATGACTCCTCGCGAAAAGAGACAGAAAAAAGCGATTATCCAGAATTGATCATCTAAAAATAAACGATCAAACGTAGGCGATTTTTGATTAACTCTAGACGATCCTAACTTGAGCTAGAACAATGATAGACTTGTTCTGAAATCCCGAGACTGTATATTATTTGACTAGAGATATAGCCCGTATCACTTTGAAAATGTTCCACAAATACCAAACATTCGCTTGCAAGGCCATTTTGGAAAGAAAAGGAAATAAAGAATAAATGTAGGATATTGCATGAAAGTAATAAACCAGAAAATGGTAGGAATAAAAAATTTAAAAAAACACGAAATGTCTGAATAAATGAAAAATTATTAAAATTTAAAAAAAAAAGACCAAAGAGGAAAAAGTTTTTAAACCGATGGAAAAATGGGTCATCGTCAATGTACCGCATACTTTCAAGGTGAGGGCAGTCATGGCTCTCCATAACTTCTTTTCTTTTGTAGCACACAAGCTCATTAGATAGGCTACTCACGACTTTCTTCTGCCCCTTCTGCCTTCAAGATGTCTTACGCGTATGAAATTATTTAAGCTCTGTTTCCTCATTATTTGCCTTAAAAATATCAAATGTCTGTCTTCCATTTTTCTTAAAACTTCCTCGTTATATGTTTGGTTCATAACATTCTTTTCCCTCAGGTCTCTTTTCTCTCTAAGGAGAAAAAAGGAAAACGTGAAGGAAGAAAAAAATGTCATCTCAATTTTGTATGCTCATTCTAACAGCGTCGACTTATTTTCGATTTAAAAAATGAAAGTTGTTTTTATTTGAAGTTCGTTGACGCTTTATTTTATTTTTCGATATTTCACTTCTTTTGATGTTAACTATGCGTCAAACGGTTGCTTGTTCGTGCAGATTGAAACCCATCGACGCTAACGTTATGATAACAACAGATTTTCTTTTCTTAGTTTAGGTGAATTCTCTCTCTCTCTCTCTCTCTCTCTCTCTATATATATATATATATATATATATATATATATAATCATTTATTTTCTTATTTATCCTTTCTGTCTCATGTACACTTTCAGTTTCTCAATATATTTTATCTTGTTTTTTCATTCTTTTCCGACTTTCTCTCTTTCATACGCAAACTAAAACAATCAACGTAAGCTAAGTTCAATATGCAGGACACGCAAGCCATTGTTAATGACAATAATAAGTTCGTGTCAGTAACTATTCAATGATTTACTCTTAATTCAAAGTTCTTCAATGTGAAGTTCTGTGTTGGTTAAAATAAATCAGTACGCCTTGTACCCACGTCCAAGTTTGTTTATTAAGCAGAAAGAAATTGCACAGATTAATGTGATATCTGTCCTGTTTTTTTTTTTTTTTTTTAGATTCATATTGTATCACAAGTCGAAGACCAAAACTGAAAGGTCAAACTTACGAACCCTCGCTATTGTTTTCCCTTTCACGTATGTACCTGTAATGACAGAGTTTACTATAGCTGGGTGTTGATAAAGCTCCTAAAAAGATGACCAGCCATTAAGTGAACATCATTTCTTATCTAGGAGCGAGCATCTATTGAATTCATAACATCTGAATTCATAGCTGGCAATTTATTCGTTTTCCTGCAAAATCTCAGTAATAACAGTATCGATTTTAGATAACTTGCATACCGTTAACTTTCTTTGAAAAATGTGTCTTCCGTTTTATAATTTGAAACATATCTACAGCATTTCAACAATATTTTAAATTGCCGGACGTTTATTTTGTAGATTGCTACAAAAAATATATCATTATTACTCATGTATATGAAAAAAGTTAAATTTTTTTCTTCTTTTTTTAGCACCAGTGTACTTATAAACAGAAGCTTTATTAGTTGAATGTGGTGTAATGGTTAGCAAGCTTGTCTCGCTAGAATCATTACAATTGAGTAGTGAGCTCGATCCTCACTGGGCGCCCCATACTTTTGGCCTTGGGCCACATCTAAGCTACGCTTAGAAAATCACCATTACACTCCTTATCTTCATTGCGGTAAAATCAACTTACGACTAAAAATCTTTCAGTTTAAGTGCAAATCTTCTTGACACAATGACTTAAATTTTTGTTTAATTAATGACAGGATTATTGTTATAATTATTATTATTTAAGAAAATGTGTTTACCTGGTTCCATCTTATCACACTTTTTAACTTAGCATTACTTTTAGGCACAGCAATTAATTTTCCTCTGAGAATTTTTATCCTACGAATAATTAAAACATCTCATAAAGTAATATATGATTCAATATTTGCAAATGTTGTTCAAACGATTTTTCATTACATTAATTTCTAGAAAATGAATATGACTTGTCAACATTTATTTTATTAAATAATACTCATTTTGTTTTTAAAATATTACCTATTTGAAATGAAAATGTTTTTCTATGATATTTTCCTAGCAACAAGCCGATTCCCCTATAAGCCGATTTCAACTTTCCCCTATAAAAGCGTACCTTATTACTTTTCTTTTACTGACAAATATAGGCATGGATTTTTGTTAATACAATTAAATTTACTTTCACACTAGCAGTATAGCCCGGCGTTGCTCGGGTGTAATGAAAGCTTTAAAATTTAATCCATGGGCCTGGAGCTCAGACTCAGCCTAAAGAATATTTGTGTGAAGTTTGGTGAGAATCGGATAAAAATTGTGGATTTGTATAAAGGACATACAGAAAAACAGACACACACAAACATCTTGCTTTATATATATATATATATATATATATATATATATATATATATATATATATATATATTATCGATTTTCTGCACTATTGTAAGAACTGCAACCTTGAAATTTCTGAATATCGTTTCTTATGTCTTTGTCTATGAGTGTATCAAATTTGATTAAAATCGAACCACTCCTTCTATAACCCGATTTTTTCGATTATCGATTTTCGATATTTATTAGGGGTACCTCGACACAAAATCTAGCTAAGAACACTCGCAGACGCTTATAGTACAACTGTGTAAATTTTCAAGAAAATCGGTTCAGCCATTTCGGAGTCTATAGGTAACGGATACACACGCACACACAGAGACAAAGTTCCATTTATGAATAAGTTTAGATTTAGAATTAGATATGTACTTTTTTTAACGTGTTAATTTTTTTCTCATCCCAATCATTTTGAATTAACATCTTATTTTGAATTATTTTCTTCTCTGAAGGCTTCCATTTATTTTATATATTTTCAGATTATTTTATCTTCTGCTTCAAGAAAAATATGTGGAAGTTGAAATTTGTTAATTTTAATGTTTTTTTTTTTTCACATCTCAAATTGTTTTTGCGAAATTTATTTCATTGTGATTAAATTACATGTTAGTAGAAAAAGAAAAGGAGGAGATTCACGCATTTATTTTCTTGAAGCAAAAATAAAACCTTGTGTATTAAAAATCATACTAATAGAAATATTTTATGCCATTAACACATTGTTAAAAATTAGTAAAAGCTACCAAAAAGGTAATAAAAGTTAATTCTAACTGCATATTAAGAGTTAAAGCCGTAATATTTTTTAAAGATGATTTAATTAACATGAGGTAAGTGTGTACTCGACAGAAACATTTCAGCTTGAATAACTCAGAATATATTTGACAAACACAAGAATAAAAAAAGGCCCGACGTACTCTCCTTATTGAAACTAAACCCTTCTGACTTTAATAGAATAAATACGCGTCTCCGTTAATAATATCAGTTGTTCAATTTATAAGTTAATAATGTCACTTCTTTGTTACAGAGCAATACTTTAGTTGTAACTTTAAAAGCTTGTACGTGCTACAAAAAAACACTTTGTATAAAGAGTAGTATATGCCTTTTTTCTGAGATTGCTATTGTAACACTATTCACATTGTTCGGACTGTTGTCTTCGTTGCCATATTCACGATGTTTCGACCGTTGTACGCTCCGGCTTTCTTCAGGTATTTAGAATTTTGAAGCGAATCCTTTATTTCGTACACAGGGTAGATTGTTCTAATTTCACGTACCATGCCTCTTCCAAATATCTCACTATCAGCTATCTCCTTTTTTTAACTCAACTCTCTAAGCTTTTGTTCGCCTCTACTATAGCTAGGTATTGAACTTACAACTCTTTTGGTCAAGCCACTGGATTACTTTAACCAACGCTTTTTTATCTCAAGGACACATGGCCCAGTGGAATAAAGCGTTATCAACACAGTAAACGTAACCGAAAGATCAGTTCGAATTTTGGCTAAATCGGATTATATTAATTTTTACATAAATGGACTTTAGGAAAGGCATGAATCACTGTAATTTTGTCCTATCGCTAGTTATCTGAACAAAAATATCTCGTCGCTGGCATATTTCAGTGATTCATAGAAAACAGATTCTTACTGTCCAGGTAAAAGTAATAAAAAGCTGTTACCTCCATCGTCAGATTTTAAAAAGTCATGAAGACAAATTTTGGAAGTTATAAGTTTATTATATTCCATTCTTTCTGAAATAACTTTCTGAAAAAAAAAAGGATCTGATTAAATTGACTACAGGAATAATTGACCAAGTTCTGTACGCTATATTCGTGTAGTCCACCTAGGAAAATAAAATTTTATCACAAACCGTTCCAATTTATGTTTAGATGTTCCTGCTGCAGGAGGAAAAACATTTTTATTCCCAAGTGCAAAATTTATAAATTAAGTTCGTATTGTTCACGTAGCAGGAGATTTGTGCCTAAGAAAAGGCTTGAAATTCCATCATAGTTGCTTGATCAATGATTTTCATCCTCAAGTTCATCTAGTAATAAATAATACAGACTGATCTCAACGGTTAGTTTCTTTGTAATCCTTATGGCCATTCGAGTCGACAACTTTAAAAATATGCGATACCTACAGGGTCTAGAGGAGCTACTCTTCTTTCCGAGACGAAAAATTATTACGATATCTGAATATGTCATCCATTCATTCATTATCTTCAGGCCAAGTACAAAATGCCACTATCAGCTGTTCCACTAGAGAGATCATTAATGAGTCTATAAACATTGAGCAATAATAATAAACAGCACTGATAGGAAAGACGATGGAGAAGAATAGAAAAATATAAAATAACTAAGGCATTCTTTACCTTACCTTTATTTGAACGATTAATTATTTCATACGACTTTATAATGAAATGAATGCGAAAGGGAATTATTAGCGGAAGATCATTGCTAATCTGGACACGATTTCCACTACTTCAATTTTAAATTTCTTGCTTCACCGCAGGGATTTGCTGCTTCTATTTTAATGGTGCTAGCAGAAGCTGCGTCTAAGAGGGACAGTAATATCTCCTGTTAATTTCCACGGAAACTGCAACAGATGCTGGGAGCTCAATAACAATGTTAGATAGAGCAACTTTTCAGCTACAAAATACTCTTCCTCACACCTACCAGCATTGATTATGTATTTTCATTTTTGAACAAGACCATGCATGCTGTGTTCTTCAAAATGCCTACGAGTAGAGGTGGTTTACATTTTTCACAACAGCGATGATGGCGTCGTTCTCAGGAAAATGTTGTCTGCATAGACCATCTTTTATTGGTTCGAAAAATTGAAAGTGAGAAGGCTGCCAAATTGAACTATACGGTGGCTGTCCTACTTCGTGGTTATCCAAAAAAAATCACCCCCTTTCTTATGCTCTCTCCCCAAAGCAGTGTACATCACTTTTCCTGAGGATAGTTGCTGCTTCTACTTTTTTGTGAAATTCCCATGTTGCCACTCCATAAACTGTTATTTTGATTCTGGCTCGTAGTGATGACCCCACATCTTGTCACTGGTGATGATAAAGTTCTGAAAACTATCACCAACTTCGTAATGGTTCAGCAGATCCATGAATTGCGTGTTTTTAGCATCCGTGGAAACCACCTGGCACAAGCTTTACAATATCACAATGTTGCCAACATTGTTACCAAAGCATTGAAGCCGACATTCAGCTCCATTCACAGTTTCCTGGTCGTAGTCTGCCGATTTGCTTGGATGGCATGATTGCAACTTCTTTCACTTCATCGATTGACATCTGTCAGGACCGCTAGGAATGTAACTTGTCACGCACATCACTGTCGCTACTGCTGAAACGCATTATTCACTGTCTAACTCTGCTCACATTTACTATTTTGATTTTTGTAAACGTTCAGCAAATGTTGATGAATATCAATGGGTGCAGTTTTTTCTGCATGGAGGAATTCAATGACACATCTGTTTCGTACACACTTTCATATCAGATATTGTGTAATAAGACAAAAAATGTTATGTTATTGGCGGGAAGGCTCAACCTCTACACTCTTAACAGTCATCATAATAGGAAGCAATACTTTTTCAGAAGCCCCCCCCCCGCATCTTATTCTCTTCTTTTTTTTTTCTGTCTTTATTATTAAAAACTTTTCCGTTTTCATGCTAGCTATGCGTTGTGATGTAGTGGATATCGACTTCGAACGAGAATTTGAAGAACACTTGAATTCGTTGCATTTACTTACGCGCAAATCCCCCTGGAAAGATCCGTCGCTTCTCCTTCCAGCTATGGGTTAAATAACAGGTCAGATTGAGTTGGCAACCAGTCTACCGCAGAAAATAATGGGAAAAATCTTCTGCGCAGTTAATCATGTCTCGAAAGACTATCACGTATGGCGCTTAACTGACTGACTGATGGTGTCATTGAATAAAAGAAGCGTTTCTCGTTTCAATGTTCTGGTAGATTCGAAGTAGGTAAATCGGGTATTGCACCAACCGCGGGATGGAATACATATTATAATTACATTTCTCAAAATATAATACTGCTGATAGTTTATCAAACTTGAATGTGTGTTGTGTGGTTTTCTCCTCTGCTGATTACTATTTCTTGGGCGTAAGAGGAGAAAAATGGGACATACTTTAAGGAATGTTAAACTTAACAGAATATTTATTAACTTTCGCGAGTAAGGATAAACCACACTAGCAATTTGATTTTTCGGCATTCCAACTTGCCTCTCTGTTTTTGTTTCCCGAACTCAGAGCTAAATATTACAAAACCATTTCGTACTTTTAGGAGTCGCTAACTGCCACACAAAATACTGTTACTCTCTCCCAGAATTATTTTTGTACTTAGCAGTAGTGTTTTATCATGTCGAGATTTACAAAATTCAAGTTCGATTACCTCTTTAAGTCAAGCACTCAATATCGGGACAATCGAGGAAAAAGAGGGATGATGATAATAATAATAATAATAATAAGGAATGAGTTCATTAGACAAACCATTCTCGGGCAACTATGACTTCATCCTCTCCCCCTCATTTCGTGTGTTAATTTTTATATAGTTTTATAATAAAACTGAAAAAAAAAAACATTTGTACACAGGGAATTTTTTTTATTGAAGTTGTTTTTGTAGGATCTGTGCGAATATGTGGTATTGTGGTATAATTTGGATAGTATGGATTCTAGTGGTGATTGGGGAAATTGTTAGAGTGGATTGGTCGTGAGTAGTAATTAGCTAGATGTAGAATAGACAGTGTCGATCAGCTTTTACCATATTTCCTCTTCAGCCCTGTCACACACAGCAATATTGTGTATTTTTTTTTAAATAAATTATTCTTGGCAATTAATTTTTCTCTATAAACAGGGTCACAGAGAATGAACATTTCGGAAAAATGAAATCAATAGTGGGTACACTAACCTATAGCTTATCTAACTTGATAAATTTTCACTCTACACAGCAAGCAGCCAAGTCAATATTTTGTTTTTGTTTCATTACATTATCAATAATCAATACCTGTGATAAGAAGTTAGAAAATATCGCACATGTTGATCAGGTTAATTTTTTTTTTATGCCTCTCGGTGTCTGACAATGAAATAAACAAGAAATTGTATGTCCGTTATATTTTTGAACATTATTATTTACACGCGAATGGTTACAATTAATTTCATAACTCAAAATAAAAACATAACTTTTTGTTTTAAACAGATCAGTAATCAAGTTTAACAATTCTGTCATCCCAATTTCTTACAAAAGTAAAAGAAAGAATATATGATCAAATTCTCATGAAACTTTTTAAATAAACTTCATTTTTAATCCAAATTTAAAATTAATTTATATAAAATATCAAAAATAAAAAATTCAAGCATAAAAAATTAAACGTGAAAGTAAAAATGATTCTCTATTTCTCTAACGTCTCTCTACTCTCATCTTTTACGATGATATGTGGTTAAATGCATCATAAATGGTGTATGTATTTGATTTAGATTAACACATATATATGTATATACTTGCACGTTCTTTGTATGGTCTAAGAGTCTATAATTAATTTCAAGGACGCCCTAAAAAAAACATTTTTGACAATTTTTAAGACTCATAGCAGAAATCCGAACGAAGAAAAAGGGAGAGAACTCTAAATTGATTTGATTAAACAACATCGGAAAGAAGAAAGTGCGGGAAATTTGATTTAGCGAATTTTTTCCTTCGTTTATATATTTTGGGAATCCTTTTCTCATTTTTTTCTCGCTAACCATGGAGGCAAGCAAGTTACTTCTCTTTTGCTTTTGTCTTTAAATTCTGAAATTGATCGTTAAAGTAAAAAAAAAAAAATAATAATTTTGAAATATTTTTAAAAAGCATTCATTAAACGTTTAATACAGATGCTTTTTTAAGTTTAAAAAGCATATTTATTTGCAATACAGTACACAGTGTAGGATTGGCTGAGTGAATAACACCGATATTCACTGAATTAAACTAAAATTTTGAAATTGGTTATTTAATTAACGATCCTTTTCGAAAGGGAATAAACTGCACAATTGAATTAAACAATCCTTGAAAGCTGAATTTGGTCGTTACTTTAAAAAAAAAAGTGATCATTTGCGAAATATACATTTCGTTCGCTTAAATTATTTTTCAGTAATTGAAAAATATCATCAGGTTCCTATAATGACTTAGGAAAACTGAATGCAAAAAAACATTCGCAGTTTTTCCAGACCCCCCCCCCCCCCCGCTTTTTTTTTTAAACTGTCATTCAACTGCAACCGAAAGGCTATTGAAAATTAAGGTTGGAAAGAACACTGACAAAAAACGGATGGCTTAGAGACTATAACTACTATCGCTGCTGTTTACTGCTACATATACGCTGATAATCTTGTTATTGACCAGTTGTTTTGTTGTGAATGATTAGGGAAATCAAATGAGATGCTCTTCTTGAAAGGGCATAACCACGAACACACGCACAAACAAAAAGAGTAAGAGAAGTTACGTACGACGAATCTTTCTTTCTTTCTCTCTCTCCTCCCGCCATAGCAATAATCATTCTTTCATGAAAGATGTATGCTTTACGTTTTTAGCGGCTTTAGTAACACTTTTTGACGAAGATGAACTGTACTGTACTATCACTTAATCTTGGAATCGTCTTCCTTGTCTTTATTTTCCTTCTTATTTTTCTTTTCTTCGTCGTTTTCTTTCTCAAAGTTAAGTTGTACTAAATTTCATTTTTATTTCTTTCTCTTTCTGATTTTTATTCTTTCGTTGTTTTCGTTTTTCTTTTTGTTTTGTCCAAAAAGCTAGTCTACTAACTTTCTTCGTTTTTTAAGAAGATATCTTTTTTTTTCTTTCATATCCATTTTGATTTCCTGTGGTGGTGGTGGTAGTCGTAGTAATAGAGCCTAAATTATTTTTTCATCCTTCTCCTTGAATGATGATGCAAGACCGTGATGGTGGGCGTGATAGACTCACTGTCCAAGCTAGCTTGGCATAAAAATAAATAATAATTATTATTATTATCATCATCATTAACATTATTATTATTCATTGTCTTGAATACAAATTTGGGATACTTTTCAAGTGACTCTCTTACTGACATATTATCGTAAATGAGGTATGTACCTACCACACTACCAAAGAGACTACAAACAACAAAAAAGTATTCGTGGACATTTTGAAAAAAAAAAAAGTTATGATACCCTAAAAAAGAAAAGTTAAAAAAAACTAAAAGGGTATTTTTATTTATTATTCAAAATAACGATTTCTAACTAAGCTTTTCAACTAAGAGGTACTTGTATGAAAGAGTGGTCTCAAGTGGTATGTGATGGCATTAGTAATGGAACTTTTTTTTTTATCACAAATGAAGATGAAGTTATTTTGTTTACGATCGTAATTTTACCTAGACGGCAACGGTGGTCCCGACTGTTTTAACCGTTTTCAGTATAAAAATAAATAAATAATTTTATTTCACTGACAAATTGAAGTAAAAAATAAATAATATTTGAACATTAAACAAAAATAAAATAACTAAAATAATTGTAAATGTAAAATCAAAGCGTAGAGACAGAAATAATTCGTTTAAAAGTATTTATAATTTTACCAAGCATAGTCCTGATTGTTTTCGTGACGTTGTATCCATGCCAGAAACATTTGGAACCATGCTTCCCGTCTTGAAGACGATCTTGATAAAAAAAGAAAAAAAAAATACAGTCGTTTTACCTACCCACCCGAGCCTGATTTGGGTTTGCTATATTGTAACTGTTCAGAGGTTCAAATGTTACTTTCTGAGATTTGTACAGCAAACAGTGCATGCTTGTAACATGCAATATACCTAGATATGTAGGTAAAACTGTTGATTACCTACAATAAATAGATCTTATTGCGAGAGCAATCATTATATTTACTTCACTGTACAGTCTGCAATACTTTATACCAAAGATGTTTATATATCTAATAGTTTCTTTATCAACACTCATAACTGTCTGTTTTATATGTGTGTGTGTGTCCCGGAAAGGGATATATATTAATACGAGGTAGGTAAGTGGTTTAGGCAAATGTAAGCAGGTAGGTCAATCTTCTTGTATGTAGACGTAATCGTCGTATGCAGTATCCTGAGACGTAAGCATAATCAATAGTAGACGACTAATAGACCTAGAGGTCTCTTAGTCTAGAGATAACTCTATGTCTCTCTCTCTCTCTCTCTCTCTGTATTTATGCCGGACATCAGCCAATCACATTCCAGTGAGGGGAAACCAACGTGTATACATATTCATTAACTCTTCATTACATCAATATACACTTGAAAAAAAGTGCATAATTAACTTCATTCATTTGTGAATAAGCCCTGAAAGTTTCATTAAAATTAGACTATTAATTGATTTTTCAAGAATTTCCAAATTAATGTCCTTCAACACCAAAAAAATGACCTGCATAATTTTGTGTAATATTACACTTGCCATACTAGTAACCTCTAGTAAATATCCAGTAAATCATTGATGAAAAAAACATTTTAACCAAAATTTCGAACTTGTTAGAAAGAATTAAAATTTTTTTAAAAATAATGACAAAAAATTTGATCTTACCTCTTAGTAATAACATTTTGATGATAAAACTTTGTTTTTATTAAGTTTGAGCCTTTTTAATATCATGCTATGATGTTTTTCGGCAATTGCATGGAGGTATATAGTGTATATAGCTACACAACAAAATAAAAATAAATGCACAAGAATGATTTATAAAAACTAAAGAGAAATTCCGAGCAATTTTATTTTAGATGTACATTCTATCAAAAAGAGTAGGCCCACTCAAAATCATTGGCCCACCTTTCCCCATGTCATGTGTTCTTGAATGTTAGTTACTATGATTTTATCATCATAGAAAGTCTGTTGTATTCACTTTCCTATACAGTAATGAAAACATCATCATGGATTTTATAGTTTTTTTTTTAATTCTTCAGCTGTTAAGTAATTTTATCAGAATCTTAAGATAAAGTAGTGAGGTTTATTGTATTGTTCATTTATTGTTTGGTATTTGAATTAATAAATTTTGGCACTTGAGAGATATTAAAACCAGCTTACAGATAAAAGAACCCATTTAGAAAATATGAATAAAATGTAAACACTTTACTACTATTGCAACAACTACTGGTATTAGTATTGATAATAGTTTGACTTAATTATAAAGAACATAATGAGGATGACAAGAATTAAAAACCCTGTATATCATCAGCCTTAATGACAAAGATGCTGTTGGCATAACAAACTCCAATGGGATGTTCAGATCTTGTCTCATGCTATTTCAAGGATTTTAAATTAATTCAAGAAAATGGACATATGTATGCTGTTGTGGAGTAAATAAGACACCCCATTCCCGATAACACAAATGAACAAGGCAAGATGTCTTAAATAACTCAAAAAGAGTTCAGGGATAGAGTTCAGGGATAGAGTTCAGGGATAGAGTGTTTGTTAGTGTATTGCTAGAGTCAGTTGAGACATAAGATTATAACCATTAGTAGCGAGTTGTAACAGTGACCAAAATGAATTAAAACTTATAAAGAGTGGGAAAAAATATCTTTTTTGCACATAACAGTGATGATGAAAAATTAGAACCATGTTAGTGTAATGTTTTTTTCTTTTCTGTGCATAAAGAAAAAATAAAAATATTCTTAAATATGGAGAAATTTTAGCCCAAATGGTAAAAATACAGCGACAGCAATAACAACAGTTGTTGGAACTCCAGAAACAGCAACAAAAGTTAATTAAAATAACTCAGAAGAAAACAGATAATTATTCAATTTCTTTCACTCTTGACACAGAAGCAAATATCATAGCTGAATTCACATACAATTCAGATGATGGAGTTACCTAATCTTATTTTAGAAGATACAAGGAAATTTACAAAGAAGAATGCAGTAATAAGAAGATGAGAAAAAAACAAAACTTTTGTTGAGAATGTTAGCACCAGTAGAACATGAAAAATACTGTAATTTTTTATTGCCAAGAAAACGAGGAGAAATTTGCTTTAAAAAAACAGTAACTATTCTGACTAAAATTTTTATCGAGAAAAGTTTGTTATTCAATACTCATTGGAAGAGTAGGAATCCAATGAAAAGAGAAGACAGAAATTTTGTCAAATATGCGGGATTAATTTTCATTCATGAGTTAATAGTGAAGAAAAATATAGAAATACATGCTAGAATCCTAACAAAACTGAAATGGAATCAAAAACTAACACTACAAGAAATATCAGACTAATGTCAGACAATCTTAAATCTATGATGCATTATGAAAGAAATTGAAGAAAAAGGGTGTTCATATGTACAAACTAAAGAAAAATTCATCCATGTTTCAGATGTGGTTAAGTTACATCTCAGAGATGACTGTTCTTTCATGAATCTTATGTGCCACCAGTGTGGAAAAGTAGGAAATAAAAAGTCACACTGTAAAATTAAACCAAGAAAAAATTCTCACAGAAAAATTTTGTATGCAGTGTTGAGATAAAAAAAAATTTCAGAAAATTAAAAAAAAATTGCATAAGTGAAAATTAATAATGTGGATGTTAAAATGCAACTAGACACTAGTAGTGACATTATAATAATCAACGATGCCACATAGAAAGCAAACAGAAAGCCTATATTAAAAAGGACTTTGAAAATTGTGGCTGGCATGTTGAGTGAGGGATTGTATAAGTTTCTTTTGGGATAAAAATGACTCCAGCCATATTTCAACAAGCTATAGACACTATGCCTGCATATTGTGATTTCACTATTACTTATCTGAATGATATATCAAAAGTGTATCTAAGGAACAACATATTGAACATGTAAAAAGAACTTTTGAAAAAATATGAAGGTACAGTGGGGAAAAGTGTGAGTTGTTTTTGCCTAAAATCATGTACCTAGTATAAATTATTGACAAAAATGGTCACCAACCAGGTCCGGCAAGTGCAATTAAGAATATGCCTTCTCCAGCAATGGTTACAAGGTCACAAGCATTTATAGGACTAGCAAATTGTCAGCTCTACATACCTAACATGCAGAATTTGTGAGCTCTTCTAAACAATTTGCTTAAAAGAGGCTAAAGTGGAACTGGACTGATAAGTAACAAATGACATTTGAAGAAACCAAGAAAATACTAATGTCAGACTTATCATTAGCTCACTATGATCCAAAATCAGAAATTGTTTTGGCTTCAGATGTTAGTCACAATGATATATGAGGGGTAATTCTATGTGAAGATGACGGTAACATGAAAGCCATAACACATGATTTGTGTTTGCAATTACCAGCAGTAAAAGACTACAATCAGATCGAAAAAGAGGCATTATCAATAATATTTGCAGTGATAAAATTTTACAAATTTATACACAGAAGGAGTTTTCATTTACAGACAGACCACAGATCTCTGTTAATCTTTGGTTAGGAAAAAGAAATTCCTACACATACAAGAAATAGATCCCAATGCTGGGTTATAATCTTATTAAATTACAATTTTAGGATAGAACACCAACCATTCAAAAAATTAAGACATGCGGATGGTTTATCAAGATTGATACAAAAAAAACTAAATGTTCGAAGATACTGTGATTGCTGCATTAAAAAGTGAAATAGAACTTAAAAATATATTATGCCTTGTAGTATGAGAACTACTAGTTATCCCAAATAAATAAAAGTAAAAGCAGAACGAAACATGTTTATTTCAAAAACAAGAAAAAAACTAAAAGAAACAAAATACAGACTTGAAGCTTACTCACTATGTGACAGTGTACTAATATTTGTACAAAGAGCAGTAATAACTATCATATTGCAAATGCAGATATTAAATGAATTTCATAATGGACATCTGGAAGTTTCAAAGATGAAGTCTCTTATAAAAAGTCATGTATACTGGGCCAAGATAGATCAAGATATAGAAAAATTAGTGATGGCCTGTAGAGGTTGTGCTCAGGCAGCAAAATCACTTACCACGAAATTATAACCTTGGCTAAAGAGAGATACTCCATAGTGAAGACTGCACATAGATTTTGCAGGTCCAATAAGTGGATTGAATTATCTGATGGTAGTGGATAGCTTTACTAAGAAATCAACTTCTATAGTTACAGTGAATTTTTTACATTAATTTTTTGCAAGATATGGCATTCTGGATTTCACAGTGTTGGATAACAGTACACAATTTACTGCTTACAAATTTAAAGAATTTGGTAAAATGTTCTCAATTGAACATATTAGTACCTTGTAAAATTCAAGCAATTCCTATGGTCTGAATGACCTTGCAGTGTTTGTTTACAAATTGACCAAAAGTTTTAACTACCTTGCCAAGAAAAATCAAATCAGTGTTTGACAAGTTGTTATCAGGACTTAAAAGAATAAAAACAGATAACAAAAAGACACAAAATATTTTGTAATTGCTGAATAAGTGTTTTTCAGAGTATATAAAGATGAAAAAGAAATGTAGGAAGATGTAATACAATCATAAATTGGAAGAATGATTTATATGGTGAAAGGAAAAAAATTGGAACACAAAAGATATTAAAATCAATTAAAGAAAAGGTTTACTGAAGAAAGGCCTGCCAAGTTTTGTATGATATCTTTGACATACCAACACCCCAAGAATTTGTTGAGTAACAGGAAATGTACAAAAAGATTAGTGGTTGACCCAAAACAAAAGAAATGCAAAGTTCAATATGATGTGAACTAGTCAGAACAAGGAGGGAGGAAATACTAAGAAATAAAATATTTAAGAAAATAACAAATCTCAAAAGTGGTGATGCTGTGGAGTAAAGACACCCCCAGTAACATAAATGAACTAGAAAAGATACCTAACATAAAGAACTCAAAGAGAGTTCAGAGACAGAGTTCTGACAGAGCACAATTTTGTTAGATTCTCTGCCTCCTCTGAGCAGAGAGGAACCCAAACTAAGCTCAACTGAAGGTCAGGGTCTCAACTGGGTAAAAATAGAGAGGTGCCTGATCCTGCCTTATGCAGGATCTATGGGATATTTTAGGCCAAGCTTAATGTCTCTGATATTCCTCAGTAATAATGGACTTGTGCCACATTCAGCCTCAGTGGGGAGGTTGATAAATACAGAGTTCTGATAGAGTGTTCATTAGAGTACCAGTGTAATCAATTGAGACATAATATTATAACCATTATTAGTGAGTTATAACCTATGCACACAAAACCACAACTCTGTGCAAATTAATTGAAACAACTGCTTTAGTTTCTTTTCTTTCACTATACTGGAGTGACTGGATATAATTGGTTTTTATTTTTTATTTTTTCTTCAGATTAGGTGATTTTCAATGATGTGCAGTTATATGAATCTATTTTCAGGGTGTATGATGAAATTTGTTTGTCCTTGAAAAATATTACCTAATCCAATAACTTTATCAGATTATTATCGCACCCAGGCACTATTGTCTCAAATGTTGATTGGTTGTTTTACGACCATTCTCCAAGGAAGCATATGAAAATCGTAATGCTGCACGACCACTATGACAAGCCTTACAGAGAGATCACAGATATTGTTGGTGTCAGCCTTTCAACTGTCAGTTGTGTCATCAAAGCGAAAAAAACAAACTTGATCCATTAGTCCAAATTTAAAAGAAAATGTGGTCAGAAGAGAAAATCAGTGCCAAGAGATGACATGTATATGATCAGGATAAATGTGAAAGGTCCTAGGAAGACATTATTTGTTTTGTTTCAATTAATTTGCTGATAGTTAAACTAAAGACTTATTCCTGTGCGCAGAAATACTATGACACTTACTTAAATAGACATGGAAATATTTTCAAGTATTAACATTTACAGGGGTGCTGAAAAATTGTAGGCCTGATCCACTTCCATAAATATCAACAAATAAAATACTTATTTTTCAATACTTTCCTGGTTGTAGTAAGAATTTTTCTATACCATCTCATATGAAACTACACAGACCAATCAACCAACTCACATAAACTAATTGCTGTAAAATTCAAGCAATTCCTATGGTATGAATGACCTTGTAGTGTTTGCTTACAAATTGACCACAAATTTGAAAACCTTCTTCCAAGTAATTGTAGAAATGTTATTAAATGTTTCTGTTTACTGTTTATCTTTAAGAAATGGATAGTGTTGATACTGCAAATGGTTAGTAAAAAAAAAATGTGGAAAATATATCAAGACAAAGAAAAGAAACATTTCCTTTCATCAAAGTGAGCCAGTAAATTTGTGCCTGCCTTGAACATGAATATTTTTATTTTTTTAGAAGATAAAAATAAAGGCCTTTAAACATTTTTCTAATTTATATGCATGCATAAAGAAAAAGAACTATATATATATATATATATATATATAGTGATTGATGATTGCACCTAGCATGAAACAGTCTGTTGCCTCTGAGTGTTGACTTCAATGTTCACTTATATATATATATATATATATATATATAGTTTAAACTAATGAATATACATTCCACAGTTTAATATTTACTTTTTATAAAAAGTGCTAAACATTTAAGTAGAGCATTTATATATATATATATATATATATATATATATATATATATATATATTAATAATAATATTAACTATAGTAATGACAATACCAATAGTAACAGAACTAACTCTGGCAAAACTAGTATTAATTAAGCTATAATTTAAATCGTCTTGTAGAACCCACTGAGAATGAACTCGGAGGGAAAAGAAGGGGAAGTAAAAAAAGAAACAAACGAAGTACATGAACAAAATATCAAGCACTTGTAAGAAAGAAAAAAAACACAAACCGAAAACCCTAACATTAAAGCGCTCAATACAAAAGTAGAGCAAACAAAGACAGAAAATCTAAGCAAGAGTCAACAATCTACCACAGTTTCGCCCATGGTAGGTTGTTGGCTCTTGCTTAGATTTTCTGTCTTTGTATATATATATATATATATATATATATATATATATATATATACGTATATATAGTTATTGTTATTGTTATTATTATTGTTATAATAATAGCAAACTGCAATTCAAAAGCTATCAAGTTTAAGTGCTCAGTGTACCATCATCACCATTAAATCAAGCACTACTACTAACATTCATTGTGCACTTTATATATATAGGTTTACTGGGGAGGGGGATTATTTTACTTAATTTTTTCTTTCTTTTTTTTATCCAAGCAATTTATATCTATAGGAAAGCGGTTTGCCTAAATACTTAATCACCAGCTCTTTTCCCTAACAATTATTGTGGCATGCTAGTAACAAAATGGCAAATGACTCAGAATGTATTGAAAAGTGGGACATGCCTTTTTCAAGTTTATTAATTCAAAATGACCATAAAGCTTTGTTCTTTGATTCCATTTCCTGTACTCAGTCCTATACTCTATCTACTGAATATTATGGTGACTTTAGCCAAGGTGTAAATTCAATTAAACATTTTTTCTCTGGATGCTCAGCTACCCAAGTACCTTTTAACTAATCAACCAATAAGAGTGTGAAGAATTGTGATTGGCTTGCCTATTACATTTTTTAAACAACCTCTTTACTTTGTTTCATCTCCTTTTGTTCCTTTTAAAACTATTCAGCATTATTTATGTTCAAATCTAAGGTTTAAATGCAGACTTGATAAAAAAGTGCCAATTTCCTTTTCTTTCAGATTTAAAGTTTGGCAATTGAGCAAGACTATTTACAAGGGCTATTCTCTGGTTCACATGATGTTTATGATGATTTCTTCAGAAATTTATCCACTGGGTTTGGCCCTCTCAGACTGAAAAAGGAGAAAAAAATTATCATATCACTCATCAGCAAGTGTAGATTTTTGTGAAGTTCTTTGCTATAGATTCCCCAGTAAGAAATATATATGAACCACACCTTCAAATGTCACTGGTCTGCTTTCTTTTTTTCTCTTTTCTTAGTCATTTGTGACTCTCCACTTCAAAAATATCACTTCCAGATAAGAAATCTTGTTTTATATATATATATATATATATATATATATATATATGTGTGTGTGTGTATGGGTATGCATATATATATATATATATATATATATATATATATGCATACCCATACACACACACATATATGTGCGTGTGTGTGTGTGTGTATATATATATATATAAACAAAAGAAATTTGTTTGACATTTTCTTTTCATTAGTTCAATAGAAATGAAAAAAAATATTTTTATTGCTTTTTAGTACATTTATTCTTTCTTGCAGGATATGGTTTTATGTTAGTAATTTTGGATTCAAATAGGTCTTCTAAACAACTAAAATTTTTGTTTTGTTTTAAATAAAAGAATATAATTTAAATTATATAGACATACAGAGTAGGTGTTTAAATTGCTGCCATTTTATGTTTTTAATTTTATACTTCACTATTTGCATTATTTGGACTATTGTCCTTATCTTCGTTGCCATTTTTATGACATTTCACCCATTGTACGCTTTGACCTTCTTCAGGTACTAGGAACTTTGAACTGAAGACTTTATTATGGTCACTGGGGTATATCATTCTCATTCCTTGTGTGAAGCTGCTTCTGGTAGTCGTGAGTTATCTCCCTTTAACCTAACTTTCTAAGTTATTTGTTCCACTGCTGTAGCCTGGTATTGAATTCATAACTCTTTGGGTCAAGAACTAACCAATGTCTATATCCACTTGGTCATATGTCCTTAAGGACAACAGCAAGTGAATTTCTGGGACTTATAAACCTAATGTTTCAGTAACCTTTTTTACCAGAGTTCATATTGCAATTTTTTGTGAGGTCAGCCCCCCCCCCCGTGCTTAGCCCCCCCTCCCGCAGACCCCGCAATTACGGGTGGGGGGCGAGTTCCCTAGGGGCCTTGCAAGGCCCCTGGAAGTCCAAGGTTTCTTGGCTCTGCAGATCTATTGTAATGAAAAAAGATTAACAAAATAATTATTAGGATTAACTGGAAAATTATTTTCATACTTGTATGTTGAAATAGACATCTGCCTGCTCTCTCTCTCTCTCTCTCTCTCTCTCTAAAATATATATAATCTTTGATAGAAGCCTTGACCAGAAATCATTTGTAATTAAAGAAAATGAAGTTGAGAGAGAAATAGATTATAGATATCTGTTTCAACATACATAAAAAGTAGCTAAAAGTTGTGAAAATGTTCATAATGATTAATAATGTATAGCTTCAAAATGCCAATTCTGCCATTTTTGTAATCAGGGAATATCTGCATGTATGTTATTTTGTTTAAAGTACCATTTATTGTGGGTTCAGTATGTTCTGAGTGCAAGTTGAATTCTGCAGGTAGATGGCCCACTGCGCATTCTAGGGTGGGGACAATGTTGCTAAGCACAGCACTGTTAATGGTTTTCGCTAGTATTGTTTACCAATTTTTGACATTAATGATTTTTTCTGGCACTCTGTATTACTGATTACTATACTGTATTCATCTCTATGCTTGGTCAGCTTAGGAGATTTTTGTAGCCTAGCATATGCGCTGATTCCTTAAATCTATATAGTTTCCAGTGGGGTTCTCTATCTATTATTTCAAATTCATCTCATGGTGGGTGTGGAGGTGATCCTCTTTCTTCCTCCATATGTGGTCAGCTATGCCTGATTTTTCTAATTTTTTAAAAAATTTGTGTATCGTTTGTTTTTGATTTTGTATAGTATGGTCAGTTGAGCACCGTCTGTAAGAAAAAGAGCCATATGATGCAATTCACTCTGCCAAAAATTTGGAAATAGCATTCTGTTGTGCTTGGCATTAATGCCAGAAAATGCAATATGAAAATTTTAGATTTCAGAGGAAACGGAAATAGTTTGATGAGTCTAATAGGGATTAAGAAAGTTTGGCAGCTTGTCAAACTCACTCTGATCATTCTGATATGAAAAGAACTCCTGAGTTTGTTGGTGAGGACCTCAAACTTAACATGGTAGCCTACATCAAGTGCTTTGAGGAGGTAGTATTGCCTTGGTTCAAGAGAGTAGCTGCTGGAAGACCCTATGTCTGGCAACAGGATTCTGCACCATGCCACACAAGCAGGAGAACCAGTCATGGCTGTCAAACAATTTCTGTGACCACACCACCTCTTACATCTGGCCACCTAACTCCCCAATGTTTTTTTTATTAGTTGCATAGATTAAACATTATACAATGAAAACTTCAGATCAAAACTCATTTAATAACTGTTAAGCTACAAATTTTTTATCCACTCATATTTATAGAATCTAAAAATATAACTCAGATTTTAAAGTGTTTTAAATCAGTAAGTTTTAATTCTTTCTAACTGACAGTTCTTGAAAACATGTCCTTATTTAAACTACTTACTAGCATTTTATTCAATTTTTATCTCCGTAATTCTGTTAGAAAAGAGAGAGGCGATAAAAGGTTACTTATATTCTTGTTATGAAAAAATTAAGTTTACTAACTCCTATCTATTGAGAGGATTAGTACCTTAGCTGTCTGTTATTCAATTGTCATACTTAAGAGTAGCATGTATGCTAACAGCTATTATTGGTCTTTCATTATATGTAAGCATTAACAAAGTAATGTTCCTTACCATTTTGTTGTTAGCTGTTTGTCTTCTATAACTAGTTCAACTTAATATAAAGTTCTTTCTTAGATGGTAACATATATCTTTAACTACAATATTTGTTTCTTTCTAACTTTATCTATGATTATATTCTTGTCTGTTTCTTTTCATCTCTTTTTCTCCCATTTTTCTTATCTATTTTTTCACTGTATATATCTGCTCATTTTTTTTCCTTTCTAAATACAAGGATTTCAACATATTTGAGTAAACATTGTAGCATTAGAAGTGTTACAATAATAAATTTCTGGCGGATTGAAATTATTTAAAATATCTGATAAATAACAAAAACTGATTTGTGTAAAAACAAGTTTACCCTCTTGATATCTTCACCTTCTTGTTTGCCGCCTTTAAACAAGAATCTTCATCTTTCTATGTTTGCTTTTCTTCTGTTTTCTTTATTTTTTTCTCCTTCAAAAACATTATTTTATCTTTTTTTTATTTCTTTATCTTTATCCTATTAAAAATCTTCTTCCTCCCACCCTGCTAACCTTTCTAACTCTCATACATGCAACTCCCTCTAATTTCTTTCTTTATCCGATTTGCATGTTGTCCTCACAGTGACATTTGGTCTAATGTAAGCTTCTATAGGGGTATTCAGGCATATCTCTCTCTCTACCTGACAAAGGTGTGCAGGTTAGAGTCTATATGGCAAGTCAATGAATGCAAACAGATATAGCTGGGGAGAATTGGTGAAGCATGAAGAGGGCACTCGAAGGAGGAGACATTTTCATAGCTATTAGTCTTCACTTTCTCACTTCTTCCCAGCCCTAAATATTTTCATTTCCCACTAGTTTTGACTCATCTGCTACTTCCAAGAGGAAATGCAATCATTCAGTAAAACATACTTGTAGTTTATAAATATACTTGGAATGTATTAAAATATATTAAGTAACTATTCACTTAATGATTGTTTGATAGTTCATTTGGAAATAACAAACCAGTTTCTATGTATATAAGTTTGCATTTAAATGCACTAACTAAAAAAAATGAATATATTATTACCTGTGCTCACACACACACACACACACACACACACACACACATATACAGCTTACAGTCATATCGTGTTGAATACACTGGTTCTCCTCCAATCACTGAAATTAAGCAACATCAAGCCTGGCCCATACTTAGATGGCTGACCACTTGGGAATGCCAGGTGCTGTAAGTGTTCTTGATGGATGTGCATTGTGGTGCAGTTGATTTCTCAGAACAAGAAATCGGGGAGCCAAGTTTGAATTCCAGTTGAATGCCCTGCAGTCACTTATGTGCTAATACCCTTGGGAAAGGTATTAATCTATCCCTTCCCTCCAGTTATCGGTTAAATAACAGGATAGATGGGTTATATAGCCTTGGCTGGCAACCAGTCTACCAGAGCAGGTTGTGGCAACCTGTTGTTGGATGATTAAAAAACTGCCTACCTAAGCATTGTAGAGCGTATTCAAGGCACAATGAAAACAATAACATCACTGTTGGCCATCCATTGCACCCCTGACTGTCTCCGGCAAGTCTCACCTATGTCATGCCACCTGACCCAGATGGAATGGGACGAGAGAATGAGGCTGACGACTATGTGCAACTCTCCTTCACTTAAATCCAATTAAAGCGCAAGCCATGACTTCTACTAAGTCATGGTCTTCCTCGCCTGCCAGGGATGAACATCATATATATGCACACATGTTGTACCAGGTAATTGAAAACAAATCTAAAAACTAAAATTGTCAGAATATTTTCCTCAAAATGATGCACACATGTTCAACTTATAAGAACCAAAGAAGATTATTCAATAAAGCCACCCAGAGTCTCAGTCTCAAGAATGACTTCCATGTCAGTTCAGAAGAACTGCCTGCCTAGGTCAGGTGGTTCTCCTTAATGATGGCCATCACATCTACAAATGGCAGCCTTCAATTAATTCATGGTATTGTAGATCTAGTACCACAGCATGCCTGTAGATGAAACTGCCATATCATTTCTCTCAAATTGTCTGAAAAAGAAATGAGAATCTTAAAATTTGGCACATTCCATTTAACATTACAGGAAGTCTTCAATTTAAGCCCCACTCATGGTATTTTCTCAAGTACCTAGTGCATGTTTTAGGCATATGTATTGTTACGGATATAGATAGCCACACACACACCTATATACATATATTGAGATTGGTCTCTGAGTGGTAACAAGGAGATGGTCACATGGGAACCTAAAGTCAGTTTTGGGATAGCAGGTCAAGGTTGGTTGACTCAAACACCCTTAGTAACAAATGTCTAGACAGGAAATAGACAGAGGCTAGGCATGAGGTCGTGAAGCAGCAGGAGCTAGAATCTGCGCCAAAGACAAGTCACGTGGAAAGCAGAGATTGGAAATTAGTTGCAGATCAGATCTTGGGTTAGCAAGTCACGAATGCTGAGCACTGATAACTTATGACTGAAAAGAAAAACGCATTTTGAGATAATGGCGTAATTTGACCAATTCATCTTAAGCAACTCCAGATAAGAAAAACGAACTTATAAATTCTTATTCGTTAAAACAAGAAGATGAAGCCAAATCGTTATTTTTTTCAAGAAAGAATGAAAGATATCGACGAAGAGAAGATAAGAGAAGAAATTGTAATTTTATTTGTATGCTGATTCTTTTTTGTTAAATGAAGAAAAAGAAGGCGAAGCCAAGTCATTTATCAAGAAAAAAAACAAAGATAGCCATTCAGAGAAGATAATGTGTGAATGAAGAGATATTGAAGAGAAGAAACTGCAGAATTGTTTGAGTGCAGAAAATACAGTGCTTGTTTGAAGAAAGAAATAAAGAGGAGTGCGGATATTTCAGAAATTGTATGCTGAAAATACGACAGCCAACTGAAAGAAAATAGAGACAGTCACAGATACATACATTTCAAGTGGACCATGTTTGGGTCTGAAGTTATATAAAGAAAGAGGAAGAAAGAAAAGGAAAAACAGCAAAATAAGAGAGAAGAAACTGACATAAAGATAAGTTATTATATTCTTAGGCCCATGTTAGAATACTGCATACACTTCCACGAATATTATGTTACCACAAGCATCATATCACATGTGCTCATAATTATATGGTTCTTTTTTTGTGTTAATCTCTTGCGTTCATGTTTGCCTGTATTCATTCATATTTGTTGATATGTGTCAAATTATTATTTCGACTGAGTTGGGTATCTGAATATAAGTTTTGAGGTTCAGGTCATTGGACACTCTTATTCATACTCATATATATTTTTTATTTTAATATTTTGTTACTTATTAAAACTTTATATAAAACATCATTTTGCCTTGTTGTTCATCCTTGAATTGTTGGTCAGCGCATGTGTTGATAATGAAGTAGACCTGGGAAGATTACAGTTTAATTATATCAGTCAAACAGTGATCTCATTTTCTTATTTTTGTTTATCATTGTCCATTTGTCATGATCTAGGAGAGATAACGTGATCCATAAATGTGGAAATGCAAATATTCCTGAATCAACGTATAATCAAGGCAGGCATATGACAGTATACATACATATATACATACATAGATAATGGCTGGTGCCTCATAATCGAGGATACCTGTTTACCAAGGTGGCTAGCTAATTACAGACGCCTGCTCAGGCACACACAGAAGCCACATGTGCTTTATACTGCAACTATGCTGAGCAGACCTTAATTACAGTTTCTGGGAGAAAACTTCTCATCTAGCATGAACAACAGTCTGAACAAAGCCAGGGCGCTCAAACCCTTGGTCATGATGACTTGGGGCTTCGAGCTAGACCAACTATCAATGGGTCAATCCCTGGCATGGTTTTCAGGCACTTTCCAAAAGTGTTGCAAGCTTGAATCGCCTCTTTCAGACTGATAATATCAAAAAGTCCCCTTCCTGACAAATCAACCCTGGTGAGATTTAAACCTAGGCTTCATGGTTAGAAAGTGAACATTCTAACCACTTGATCACATGCACATACATACATACATACATACATACATACATACATACATACATACATATATTCTTGGCAAGCTTCCTGTTCTCATGAATTAATTTAAACCTTTACCCAGCTGTATGTGTATGTATGGATGTAATGGGTATTTTTTGTTTTGTTTTTTAAATCTCTTGTTTTTATGAAGAAATAAATTTCAAATTTTGTGTATGGATATATCAAATGTGGTTTGTTATTTATTTATTTACTTATTTTTGTTCTTCTCTTGATTTTGCCAGTACATTTTCTAAATTGAGAAATATTCCAGATGGCTGTTGAGTCTCTTGTCTAACATTGATGGAACTCAATTTCATTGGTCTTACTTTCCAAGAATAGCAGCTTCATTTTCTTTTTTTTTTAATGTTCACTTCTACATTTTTTTATTTAATTTTGTTTTTTGCTTTAGTTTTTTTTTTTTTTTTTAATTCTTATTTGGACCAATTTCTCTCTATCTAAACTCTACTCTTTCAATTTGTCATCATTTTTTTCTTTTTCTAATTTCTTTTTGCATCCTACTTGTTTTTCCTTCTGTCTAACTTTCTTTTCTTTCTTTTATTTAATTTTATTCACTTTCCTTTTTCACATCATTATTTTTGTCTTGTTTGACCACTTTTTCATTTATTAATTTTCACCAATTTTCTTTGGCATAATTTTCTTCAGTTTAATTTCCATCCTTATTTCTTAAATCATTTATTCTTTACTTCTTATATATTTCACTATAATTATTTTTAAATTCTCCCAGTCTTCTTTCATTCATTTATTTGAAGTTAAATTTTTTATTTAATCTTTAAACATTCTCCTTCATTTTTAATTTTTTCTTCATTATCTTTCATTTACAATTTTGTCTTTCTTTACAGATTATTTGCAATCCTAGTTATTTTACTTGAAAATTTGCTAATACACCTATGTCAAATAAAATCTAATTTTTCTGATAACACATCACTTAATAAATCCTGGGCCTAACTAATAAAACAACAACTTTTACACAAAATTTGATTTCATATGAATAAACATAGTCTCTTTTTAGTGTGATGCACTGATTCCAATGCTTTGCTAACAATTCAGTGCCTTTTTTGTAGAATCATTTGTCTTTGACCATAAAATACATCCCAGCTTCCCATATCACTTCTTCATTAGAGCCAAATCTCTTTCCCTGGAGCATCTTTTTGAGGTCTGCAAACAGCCAGTAGCTGCTGGGAACCAGAACTGGAGAATAGGGTGGATGTGGAAGCAATTTGAAGTGCAGTTCATGTAGTTTTGCAATTGTTGTAATCAACTTGTGACACAGTGTGTTGCTTTGGTGAAAGATCAATTTTTTCTTCATCATTTGTGGCCGTTTTTTGGTGATTTCTTCCTTCAAATGCACTACTAATGCTATATAATATTCACTATTGATGGTTCTTCCTTTCTCAAGGTAATCGATGAACAAACTACCTTGTGCATCCCAAAATATGGAAGCCAAAATCTTGCCCAGTGATGTTTTCATCTTTGATCACTTTGGACGACTTTCACCTGCTACTGTTCACTCAGCTGACTGCCAATTTGACTCCAGATGAAGTGGTAGATCCATGTTTCAACCACTGTTGCATAGTTACCCAAAACCTCTTCTTGTTGTGTTGAAACAGTTGCAAACAATGCTCTGATTCATCAACACATTGTTGTTTTTGATCAACTGTGAGCAAACATGGCACCCACTATGAACACTGTTTTCTCATTGACAAATGTTCATGCAAAATAGTGAATACACTGCTTTCTGATATGTTCAACTCCTCTGCTATTTCGCACAAGTTCAATTTACAATCAGCAAAAACAAGTTTGTGGATTTGTTTGGTGTTTTCTGGAACAATTGCCGATTTTGGGCGACTTGAGCATTCAGCATCATTTGTGTTAGCATACCACTTCAGCATACCACCTCTTAATCATTGTTTTTGATGGAGCAGAGTCCGAATAACACCTATCAAGCCATTGCTTTGTTTGAACAGTATTTTTTCCCATCAGAAAAGAATGCTTTATCAACACACAAAATTCAGATTTTTCCATTGTTTTGGAAATTTGCAACAGTAGCTTCACTTTAATAACTGTAATTTGTAAACTAATAATTTGATTAGGCCCAAATTTTATCACGTGACATTTTAAGGTTAGTACTTCTTAAAATTAATAAAGATTTTTTATTAGTGGTGCTATCTATATGTGAGGCCCAGGTCTTATTGAGTGATGTGCTAAATATATTTGAGGGGACTTCTAGAATACTACTACAAAATTTGTATGCATTTTTTTTTTTTTTTTTTTTTGCAATAAGTTTTCCTTCAAATGAATTTAACATAAGGGTGGGAGCTTAAATATTACAATAAAGGTTTGATATAAAAAAAAAATTGTATGCTTTCATGTTTTCAAAACATGATTTTTGTGTTTATTAAAAGAAAGACCATCAAAAGGAAGAGTCTGCAGAAGATAGAAATGCGAGAAAAGGCAGATCAGAAAATGAAAAGATACAAGAAAAGAGAAGAAAGGAAAATAGAAGAGAAAGAGAAGAAAGCAGAGAATGAAGGAGATGAAGAGATGAAAAGAAAGAAATATAAGAGGAAAAGGAGAAGGGAGTAAAAAGAAAGAGTAGATGAGCAGAAAAGGAAATGAAAGAGAGCAGGAAACATAAACAGAATGAAAAAGTAAGAAGATAGAAAAGGAAATAGATACTAAAAATTTAAAAGATGAATGAAATCAAACCATTCTAATATACTCTGACTCATTTTCTCATTTTGGTTGTTATAATTATAATGTTTGCATTCTCCAGGCTTTTTCAAGTGTCTATCATAGTTGTTAACCTCCCAGAATGAACCCCCTTAGTGAATAGATTGTTTTTATTCTTCAGTCCATGACAGAGGATTTCTTGTATCAGTCAGTTTGTCCTTGTAATGTCACTTGACTCTTTCACTGAACCAGAGGATATAAGACTTATTTGCATTATTGAACATGGGATTGAACTCATGATCACCAGTTAATTAGATCTGTTTAACTAATACTTTTATCCACCAGAACAAATTTGGTGATGGAAATCTGGAACTTTAAACCTAATACTGTTTGACCAATAGTGTATAAATGTTACATATCTGTCTCTTCATCTGAACTTGACTTTACCTGTAGCATAATTTGATAGCGGAATGTTTTGAGTCATGTTTAATTTTCTTTCTTTCTTAATTAAAAGCTTCCACATGGCATTCATTAATTTAAACAAAAATTGTCAGCAAAGACAAATTAGAGAACATAGAGTTAGTCTGAAACAAGTATAATCAGTAAATCAAATTTCATGCTTCCAAACAATTGTGAAGCATCAAAAATTAGTCATTTCTCAAATTACTTATTATCTTTGAAATAATCTATGTTCCATTATATACAATATTAAGTCCTCATCTCCACTTCCCTCCAATCTACTTGTTATTGAAACTTTTCTAATTGCTTTACTTATCAGCTATCTGAAAGATATATGTCTTCATTTCAAACTCTGGCTCATTTTCTTTCAAGATGGTTTCTGATATCTTGAAACAATGCTTAAACAGCAGTCAACAGGATATGTGGAGAATCTGATCTTTGTTTTTTTACTTTGAAATTCTCTTCTGCTTTTTGGTTATTTTCATAGCACAAAGAAATTGCTGGTATTTTTTTTTTTTTTTTTTTTTTTTTTTTTTTTGGGTGTGTGTATTTTTGTGTGGCTAACCAGCACTTCAATATGTTAAGGGTGGAAATTAAAATCCTACTTTTTATTATATCTTTGCATTAATTATTTTGCTTATATTGAAGAAGCCAGTGTTGTAAATGTAAACAGTGACAAAAACCAGCATGTTTTTCTAATTCTCATTTTTCTCTTTAACAAATATTTGTCCTTGATTTTTGTATGAATTATGTCAGATTTTATTATGCAAGTCACATTAAAATTAGTACTAACCAACCAATATTGATAAAATTTTCAGGACATGAATAATGCATTGCATAAACTTCAGCTTTTCATATCTATCCTTACTATAACTAGATTTAGAGAATGTCAGTTTTTATTATACAAAGTGTAGCATAATTTTTTTTCAGGGCATCGAAATACATATTTGATTAACTCAATATGTTGTGTTAACATATCTCAACATTTATCACTAAAATGACTGTTGAGAAATCAGTTTCCAGCTGCTACATTACCTAACCTATATGTTTTTCTTTGTGGTGTTTATTTAAAGGTTGTAGTTTAATTGCCTTCATTTCTTCAACCAATGTTCTTAATATTCTGCATTTCATCTCTCATTTACAACACCAACTTCTTGTTAAAAAAAAGTGATTCTATTATTGTATGAACTTGAGTATTTTTTTTGGTTAGATTATTTTCTTATTATTACCTTTTAATTTTTCTCAAATTTGGTTTTGTGTCATTATTAGAACCTGTTATTTTTTATTTTTTTATCAATGATTTCATTTATTTTTGTTCCCTGATATCTGTTCAACTTTTTCACAATTTCACATCAGTCAAAAAATTTACAATATCCTGTTTCTTTTTTGAGGCTGTATTTTTCTTATAATCCAATGGTAATCTTTATAGATTTGAAATAAAAACAATAAATATTAATAATTATACTTTTACAAAAATTTATTTATCTGATGATGATGTCCAATTACCATCAAATATAAATTCTAATACCACTAAATGAATTATTGTAAATATTTTAAATAAAAACAGATAAGCTGAAATTTGCATAGTACATTTGTCATATGATCATTAATATAGCCTGAAAATTTAATGACATTGGTTGATTAATACCAATTTTATTTGTATAATAAAATATGACAGTGTATATTGCAGGGCTTAGCATAAACTTTTGTGTTATTTATATTTTGCATCAAATTGCTTTTGTTGCTGTATGTTTTCTGTTTTGTTTTTTTAGCTTTTTTTTTTGTCTATTTTAATCTTCTTCTTTTCCTTTTTCTTCTCTTTCATTTTTCTTTGAATTTTCTTTTTAGATTCTTTTCCCCTTTTTTGTTCTTCCTTTCACTATTTTACTTTATGCATTTCTTGTTATTACTTATGAAATTTTTAAACTTCAAATATTAAAAATGTCAAAATAATTTAGTAATTAAAATCATTAAGATATCCAGCTTGATGTATTCTCTTGTCATTTTGTAGATACATTAATAGAATCACTTCATTTTAACAAGAAATGTTATGAGATCATCTCCATGGATTCTTGAATTCAGTCAGAAAGGAAATTAAACATTTAAGAAGCAATATTTTCCCATCCCATGAATATTTTTTTTAACAAGAAATTACCTAAACAACCAAAAATAAAGTTTTATGTAGAAGCTGAAAGCAAAAATGCTCAAGTTTGAATTTGTTGCTTTCCTTAACAAGCTGTGTGATAAAGGGATTTGTGAAACATGATACATACTTCAAAGAAAACATAATCAGGAAATCTCAATTGAAACTTAATTAGAATTAAGCTGTTGATTTCTTAGAAATTATTGATTGTAAATTTAGTAGTTGCTATATATTGTTCTGTAAATGTGACGGATATGAGTTCTGTCATTCTCAAGATATGAAGGTAGTAAGAGAAATTGACCTGTATAAAGTCAACAAAGAACAAAGCAAGGACTGACTTGTCAACTACAGATTGTATATTACATGACTGAAATGTTCTCAATTATATGCAGGCATCCCTCAATTAATGCACATTCAATTGGTGCGATAAAATTTTTATGTACCAAAATTTGATTAGTACATGCATAATACTTGATTAGTACAGTAAAGCATTCTTCAGTTTAAGCATAATATTTGAAAATAGATTTTTTATAGTTACTAATGTACACATTCAGTTAAGTGCCATATATCATACACACTTTGGGTGATCATGTCTTGAAAGAGACATAACTGACTGGGCAGAAGATTATCTCGCAGTAGGTTGCCATTGCTTTCTGTGGTAGACTGATTGCCGACCAAGGCTATATAGCCCAATCTGTCCTATTATTTAACCCATAACTGGAAGGAAGAGATGAATTAATACTTTTTCCAAGGGTATTTGTGCATAAGTGAATGCAAGGAATTCAACTGGAATTTGAACTCGGCTCCCCGATTTGTCATTCCAAGTCGATATCCACTGCACCACAGAGCACATCTTCATTAGCTGCACTAATTAAGGGATTCCTGTACATATTAAATGTGATTAGCCAATAGGAAAATTCTTGGTTAAATATCTTACTCATTATAAATAACCATGTAGATGAATTCTCGATTTTCATTGTTTTTAATCAACAGGATTCTGTGCTTCCCATGTTACTTGATACAAGACTCCTGCTTCCTAATAATAGCTTTATGTCAGATTCAGCCAATTCTGTCTAACGCATTTTGTGAAGGAAGAAAATTTGTATACAAATTTTAATCTCTCATAAAGAAAACTGTAAATGAGTTGAAGTTTCACTCTGTAGAATTAAATGCTTCAAAAACAAATAATACTACTTTTTAAATTATATATAAAACAGTGCAACCTTGGGTATTTTTAACAAAACATATGTTGTTGTAATACATTTTTGTAACCAGTGACTAAATTCACTTAAAAATATGTAATACTAGACTAAAGAAAAAAAAAAACACAGAAGCTAAAATATCAGAGTATCAAATGCAATTCTTACAAACTTTTATTGATAAAGTACTACATAAAACTATTATCATTTGTTACCCAAGGGAGGTAATTAGGTCTATATTGCTATCAATGTAGTTATTATTAACTTTAATGGTAAATTCTAATTTGTACTTTTATTTTTTAAAGATTTCAGTTTCAAAATTGATTGATTCAATAATAATTTTTAGCCTACACTATTTAAAAATTACTTTATTAATAATTCGTTTTCATACCATAAAATTTTATATTTTGTTGTTCAATGACCAACCTTAAGATAGAAGTATTTCTTTTTTTGTTTTTGTAAAATTGATAGTAAAAAGGGATCAGTCATAGATATTTGTTTTGTGCAAGTTCCCTTATCAAAGTTTATAAAGAAAAGTTATGAATTATAAAGAATTATATTTTCTTTTCTGTTTTCATTTGCAGAGCTGCTATCAATCATTGACAAGTGGTCTTAAGCTTTTGTCATTTTACATGGAAATGAATGTCAAATGTTATGTCATGATGATATAACATAAGATGACCTAGACTTTGACCAATATAGCATTAAAAGAATTAATTATTGCTGCTATAACACTATCTTTATAGAGAATGGAAGTAACTCTAAAATAGAAGCTTACAACAGCTTGTATTTTAGAGAGCTTTGTTAAAATTTTGATGTTTATTTACACCATCTTCAGAACCTTATTCATTGTTAATGAAATATTCAGTACCTACAAGTTTTTTTTTTTGATTATCTCAATTTTTTAAAGTTATCAGTCAGTTGAAATATTTTCTTCATTTTCATTTGTTTGCATATTTTTGTCAGTAAAATTATACCTATTTCTTATTCTGTCCCTTCAGACACAAATATCTCAAAAACTGCATTTATTTATGACTAAATCATGTGAATGTTTAATAAGCTTTCCTTGTCATCCATCAAAAATTGTGAATGTGTATTGTTAATTAAATCAAGCTTGTATCTACCTCCTCTTCCACCTTACTGTATTTTCTACCTTATCTTTCCCTTATTTTCTTTCTTATATTCATTCTCTCCTTCTTAAAAAAATTATTATAGGACACCCTTCACTCTTCCTTCTCATTCTCTCTTCCTATTTTTATTTTATTTAATTCATGCTGCCCATCTCAACCTCTCTACCTACTCCTAAGTTTCTTCCATGTCTCCTTTAAATTATTTTCATATTCTTCCTCCCTCTCTTCCCATTTTTCTTCCTCCTCCTCCTTTTCCCATTTTCTTCCGCCTCCTCTTCCCATTTTTCTCCTCCTCCTTTTCCCATTTTTTCCTTCTCTTCTTCCCATTTTTTCCTCTGCTTCCTATTTTTCTTCCTCTACTTTATTGTTAAATCTACTTCTCATGTCTCCTTTTATTTTCTCTCTTTTTTCCACTTGCTCTTCATTTTTTCTATTTCTCTTTTTTTATTAAACCTTATTTATTTATTTTCCTCTTACCTTTTATCATTTCTTTTCTTCTATCCTTGCTTTATTCTTTTGCTTTCCTTTATTAAATCTACTTTTCCAATCTCCACCTGCTTTTTATTTATTTCCGCTTACTTACTCTCTTTTCTCATATTAAAATGACTTCATATACCTCTTCTATGCTTCCTTATATTTTTCTGTTTCCTTTTTCCACTATTCCTGATCTTCAAATTTTACTTCCTTCCTTCTTCTTTTCTCTCTTTTTCTTTCTCCCAGTCACAATCAATCACCTTGTACCAGACTAAAATAATCTCACATATTATCTAGTCAATTACAAGCATTTTACAAAATTTTTATTTACAAATACAAATGAATATAAGCAAAATTATTTTCGTTTGAGATTTCAAGATCGAGTTATTTATATTCAGTGATTTTGGTGGGTAAAGAAGTGGGCTATCCTTATTTTTCCTTTTCTTTTGTGTTTTTGGCCAATTCATTCTGTTTTATCAAGTGTCATGTCTGTTGTTGGCACATGAGCTAAACTGCATTGTGAGATGTCACAGACAGACTCTGTTCACCAGACAAAATTTTGCCTGAAGAAGGTTAGAGAATAAGTTGAGCAAAATGGCATTAAGGTAAAAACAACAACAACAAGAACAAAAATAAGGGCCTGAAATAGTAAAGTATTTTCAACTGGTGCCAAAAGGTAAGAATTATGTATAGGTAAAAGCTACGATTTTGAATGCTGCTTTTTAAGGCAAGCATAACATTCCATTTTTAAAGATGTGTGCCTAACTCTTTTTTAATAACATCAATATAAATAAGCAAAGTCACTCAGAACCTCCCTACAAAAACAAAGCAACAATAATCAACAAAACAAATTATTGAAATCAAATTAATTGTTAGCAACAGAGTTCAGACATCAGTTTTCAATCTCCTCTATTTTATATGTTTTTATATACAATGCCCCATTTTTTTAACAGTACCTCAAACAAACTTACTATTAATGGCTTCCAAGAACAATACCTTATAAACTACAGCCTTATCAAATGATCATCATTAAAAAGAATTGGCAATTTATTTTGAAAGAGATGTCCTTCTTTCCTGGTCTTCCTTTGTAATTGTGTCTAGCTTATTTTGTTTCATTTTGAAAAGGAAATACATTTTAAGTTATTATGAACAGAAATCAATTTAAACATTTTGAGTCTAGACACAAAATATAGATTGAAATTAATAACTTTAATATAAATTTAATGTGGACAGAAATATAAACATTGGATTCTGGGTATTTGAGACATCACTTCCAAGAAATAACTGGTTAGTAGGACCAATTATACAAGAATAGAATCAGACATACAGAATATTTTTGTCATTTTTATATGGATCTACTTAAAATGGATTTGTGATCTTTATGTGTCTTACCTAAACAGAAACCGCTATATGTAGTCTTTCTGATGTATCATTTATTTCATAAATAAAATTGAATACTACAGTAAACATTAAAAGCATTCCATGTTTTTATTCAAATTATGTATTCAAAATATCTGGTAAAGTGTGTATATATTTTAGAGGGCACAGTCTTTGTACTGAACTTCATATGTATAATATACATATCTAATTGATATTCCAGACTTATCACTATATATACTTCTCAGTATGTCTGTTTCTCTGATCCTTTACTAAACCCATCTGAATATAGCTATTTACCTACTAACATTGCATATATTTAATTGATCCTCTTTACTATAAATTACTCATCAAGCCATTCACTCATTCCATTAAATGTTGAAAAGACAATAAAATTCCTTTTGGAATCTCAATTTTGAAAGTTATAGATTTTATAAATTATTTTGAAAACATAATGACATTTATACTGAGAGTCTACAAATGAATGATCCTACTTGCTTCTTAAGTTTGGTAGCTTCAACAGTAACAACAACAACAATAATAATAATAATGAATAGATTAATCCAATTACTACTGGAAAAACAGTAAGAGTACCTCAAACAATGCCTTCAACAAATCCTGATCATGTATTCAGGTATATGTTTCAGAGCCAAAGCATCATTACCACTAATGCAAAGAAATCCAGCAGTACCTCACAATACCAATAGATTTTGTTGGTTTTCCATTGTGAGAATATGAGATCTATGCAGATACCGTATCTGTCCGCTCTTAATATATTTCCTTCTTTTCTGTTGGTGACAATCCTAGTTTCATCATTAATAATACAATCTTGGCATATGACTTTGATAAAAAATATTATTGGTTTTTCAGACATTTCTTATATATTGCTGTCAGAAATCTTCATGCTTTTCCAGCTTATGTTCATGTAACCCCTTTTTCCTTAAAATAAATTATTTCATAATGTAGTCAGTCCTAGAATTTTCTCTTGGAGGTTCTGGCTATAATAATTAGCATGAAAAAGTCTCAAATCAAGTTTGAATTTCATCTGAAGCTGCATATGTTCACTTTGTATTAATACCCCTGTCAAAGGCATGAATCCACTTCTCCCTGCACTCTCATCATCAGATATCTTGATATCACTACCATACTATAATAGATTGAAAGAAGCCAATAGATGAGCAAGCACTTGGGCAAACCACTATCCACTAAATACCTTACATACCTAGGTAGTAGCAATACAAACGGATAGTCAATCTTGTCAAGAACAAGTCATGAGAAGATCTTCCCTTCAGCTCAAGTGTTTCCATGTTGCTTCATAGATTTATAATCAGCTTATGAAATAAATTGAAATGCCTTGATCTTCAAAAATATAACTTTCAATACAGGAATATAAAACAACTGAAGAAATTTTACGTGAAAATATATTTATCTTTTGGAAAGCTGTGAAATCATTTTTTTTAGTAATTTTATATGTAGTCTTTTATTTCTCTTCTCTACTTTAGTTATCTGATTATTTTTCATAAAATTTTACATGGAGACTTATTTGTTTGACTAAGAAGGTTATATATTATTATCTTACTTCTTTTGTAAAATGTGACAGTCAGTTTTATGGTGAAAGTCATGAAGTCTCTCTGCTAATTAAGCAGAAACTCTACTGCATATACCTGTTATGCTTTTGATATCTGTCTTTATGTAGAAAATGGTTTGGCATACCAAAGATTTGACCAAATGAATGGAGATAAGCAAAGAGACCAAAATTAGAATAAGCTACCATTGTTGTTAATACCTCTAAGCATCTGACTTTGATAGACACCCTTGATGATTTATAACAGGTGCCAGGGTGGATTAAGGGTAGGAAACAAAGAATTAAGACTTGAAGCAGCCTTAATGAAAGCTTTGTTAATTAGCACTTGGTATGCAGTGGACACTGTCCTTAACGAATATTGATCAGTCTGGATGATTCCCAAGTATCTTTGATGTATGCAAATTTACTGACCTTCTCTATTGTTATCCTAGCCCTATATGGAAATAGAATCACTTCTATTTCTGCCTCCACCAACAAGATCCAATGCTTGTATAAATTATTTCTGACACATATCCATGCATATAAATGCTTATATGTGTGTATGCCAGTATCTGAAATTACTGTAAAGTTTATACCATATGAAAGGCTTTATATAAAATGCAGATACTCATTCATTGTTACTATGATTGCTTAAATGAACTCTTGCATTTGTCTATTATGGTATATTTATTTGTTTTGTTGCATATATATATACTAGCAGTATAGCCCAGCGTTGCTTGAGTGTAATGAAAGCTTTAAAACTAATCCATGATCCTGGAGCTCAGACTCTTTGATTGTTGGCACGAAAGACTAAAAAGCAATAGTTGTTTCCAGTTAAAGTGAAAATGTAGACTGAAAGAAAAATGAATGGATGTAAATCAAATTTTGAAGTTTGGTGAGAATCAGATAAAAATTGTGGATTTGTATAAAGGACATACAGACAAATAAACAGACACACACACAAACATCTTACCTTTTATATATATATATTATCGATTTTCTGCACTATTGTAAGAACTGCAACCTTGAAACTTATGAATATCGTTTCTTATGTCTTTGTCTATGAGTGCATCAGATTTGATTAAAATCGGACCATTCCTTCTATAACCTGATTTTTTCAATTATCGATTTTCGATATTTATCTGGGGTACCTCGACACAAAACCTAGCTAAGATTACTTGCAGACGCTTATAGTATAACTGTGTAAATTTTCAAGAAAATCGGTTCAGCCGTTTCAGAGTCTATAGGTAATGGACAAACACACACACACACACACAGACAAAGTTCCATTTATAAATAAGTTTATATATATATATATATATATATATATATATATATATATATATATACTGAAACTCTCTTTTCACTCTCTCTCCCTATGCATACACACATACAAGAGTTGCTAAAAGTTATCAGCATTACCTACTTCCTAAAATCAGTATTTTAATGACTAACCATCAAAGTTTCTTTTGGAAAGGTTAAAATCACTCTAGAAATAATGTGTCAAATGTCTAGAATGGTTGAATAGCATGTATGTTTCATCACTTGATTATACTTCTTGGTTGGTTCAACAACTTTCTAGCCTACCTTTGTCTTTCTGTGCATCTCTC